>PYHX02000495.1:48685350-48788702 GCA_004302925.2 Cochliomyia hominivorax
ATATTATATTATATTAATATTATATTATATTATATTATATTATATTATATTATATTATATTATATTATATTATTATTATATTATATTATATTATATTATATTAAATTATATTATATTATATTAATATATATTATATTATATATTATTATATTAATTATATTATATTATAATTATATTTATATATATTATATTTATATTAATTATAATTCATATTATATTATATTATATTATATTATATATATTATATTATATTATATTTAAAATATTATATTATATTATATTATATTATATTATATTATTATATATTATATTATATTATATTTATTATATTATATTATATTATATTATATTATATTATATTATATTATATTATATTATATTATATTATATTATATTATATTATATTATTATGTATATTATATTATATTATATTATATTATATTATATTTATTATATTATATTATATTTAATTATAATTATACCTATATTATATAATATATTATATTATATTATATTATATTATATTATATTATATTATATTATATATATTATTAATTTATACTTATTATTAATATATTGATATTATATTATATTATATAATTATATTATATTATATTATATTATATTATATTATATTATATTTATTATATTATATTATATATATTTATTATATTATATATATTATATTATTAATATATATATATTATATTATATTATATTATTATATATATTTATATATATTATATTATATTATATTATATATATATATTATATTATATTATATATATTATATTATATTATATTAATTATATTATATTATATTATATTATATTATATTATATTATATTATTATATTAATATTATATTATATATGATATTATATTATATTATATATATTATATATATTATATTATATTATATTATTATTATATTATAATTATATTATATATTATTATTTATATTATATTATATTATATTTATTATATTATATTATACATATATATTATATTATATTATATTATATTATAATTATATTATATTATATTATATATATTATATTATATTTATATTATATTATATTATATTATATTATATTATATTATATTATATTATATTATTTATATTATATTATATTTATATTATATTATATTATATTATATTAATTATATTATATTATATTAATATTATATTATATTATATTATATTATATTATATTATATTATTTATATTATATTATATATATTATATTATATTATATTAATATTATATTATATTATATTATATTATATTATATTATATATATTATATTATATATATATATTTATATTATATTATATTATATATATTATATTATATTATATTATATTATATTATATTATATTATATTATATTATATTATATTATATATATATATTATTATTATATTATATTATATTATATTATATTAATTATATTATATTATATTATATTATATTATATTATATTATATTATATTATATTATATTATATTATATTATATTATATATATTATATTATATTATATTATATTATATTATATTATATTATATTATATTATATTATATTATATTATATTATATTATATTATATTATATTATATTATATTATATTATATTAGTATTATATTATATATATATTATATTATATTATATTATATTATATTATATTATATTATATTTATATTATATTATATATATATTATATTATATTATATATATTATATTATATTATATTATATTATATTATATATATTATATATATTATATTATATTATATTATATATATTTATATTATATTATATTATATTATATTATATTATATTATATTATATTATATTATATTATATTATATTATATTATATTATATTATATTATATTATATTATATTATATTATATTATATTATATTATATTATATTATATTATATTATATTATATTATATTATATATATTATATTATATTATATTATATTATATTATATATTATCATTATATTATATTATTATATTATATTATACATTAATATTATATTATATAATTATATTATATTATATATTTATAATTATATTTATATTATATTATATTATATTATACTTATATTATGATTATATTATATTATATTAATTATATATATTATATTATATTATATTATTTATATTATATTATATTATATTATATTATATTATATTATATTATATTATATTATATTATATTATATTATATTATATTATATTATATTATATTATATTATATTATATTATATTATATTATATTATATTATATTATATTATATTATATTATATTATATTATATTATATTATATTATATTATATTTATTATTATATATAACATAATAAAATTAGAAAAATCTTATCAGTAATGCGGTCTATATCTTTTGATATACTGAATCACTTTTGCTGAATCACTATAACAAATACTCAGACCAAACTTCATTAAGATCTGTCCATTATTGTGAATGTGAGCGTGTTATCAACAGACAGACAGACAGACAGTCGGACATATAGACGGACAAAGCTTAATCGACAAAGAATTTGATGATTCCTTTTTTTGCGTTACAAACTGAATGACAAAGTTAATATACCGTTTTCACCACTTGTGCTGGTGGAGGGTATAAAAATAAACAAATTAGATAAAACTAATCGTTTGTGAAAATGTTGATATACATTATTTTTAAAATTCTTCTATAGAACTACTTCTAACCACCACCTTTTTACATTTTCGATATCTTTATACACATTTTTTCAAGAGTAATAATAAGTAATTGATCCGTTTTATCACAAAAACTATGTTATTGTTTTAAAACGATTCCATAATTTTTTTATTGCTCTGGCATCATTCCGAGTCGGACAGAAAATATGAAACGATATGTTTACGTAAATTTTCAGAAATTTAATTTAAACTTAATATATTTGACGCACACATATAACTTACCATATTTTCCTTAAAGGCAGAAGCAAAGATAATGATAGATCCTAGATTGGTCTAGCGATATTATATGCCCCAAACCGAGCATATTATTGTGTATGTTTAATATTCGGTTTATTGGATTACAGAAAGTGGTAAATTGTTGTCCCATTTCGGCCAAGGATTTTTTAAAGTCTCCCTTAAGGGCAAAGAAAATTTTAAATCGTAAGTGGTAGTATTGTTCAGTATTTCTGAATAAAATTTACTCAATAATTTATCAAATATTTCATTTAAATTGTTGATAATTTCCAATAAAAAATCTTAGAATTTATTTAAAATTTTTGTTTACTTTTAGTTTTGATTTACTGACTCTTTGAAGAAAACTACATAAAAAATATTAATTAATTTTCTTGTTCTTATTATTAATTAAATTTTTTGGTCAATGTTAAAATAAAATGTTTGTTTATATAGTTTTTTTTTTAATTAATTCAACTGAATGTTGTGAGTATGTAAAATAGCAAAGAAAAAATATCATGATCGACAACAGACTTTTAATTCGTGTGTTTTAATAAAATCAGGTGAGTGGATGATGAGTAAAACAACTGACCCATCCAACGATCAGCACAATAAACTTTAATTTTTCTTTTATAAGAAATGCTGACGCAATTGGTTTTTTTCGCATTTTATTCTGAAATCAATGATTTGTGAAAGAAACATGTAAAAATGTTGTATTTGAATAAGACGAATCGTAAATACCCTGCTTAGGAAATAATTATTTGAATCGAAATGTTTTTTTAATGTATTTTAGAAAAAATAGTAAATACCCTCTTTCTAAACTTTTATTTCCTCAAGTTTCAAGTGTGAGTCTATAACATTTACTTTTCTAAATTTTCCTTAATTTGCAATATTTCACATGACACTGTAAACTAGATATGAGCAATATTTAACGACTGTAGTACCAGTGAATGGTAAGTGATTGGAATATTGCAGTCACTGTCGCTGTTTTAAAGTACAGTGGTTGTAAAATCACTTTCACTGGGAACGAAGTTATTTAAAAATCATTTTCTACTGTAAACACTAGATGGATATAGCAATTGCGATGTTCCATATGAAATGGCAAACTTAATATACTTTCATTCACCACTTGTGGTATACGAGAAGAAAGAAAATATTTATATATTATATTATTAAAATGCTGAATCATAGTTAAAACAAAACATTTTTAAATTAAATGTTTTTTATATCAAATCATAAAGTTTATAAAACTCTTCGTTTTTTTAATCTGCCTGCCATGTGCAAACAAAATCTGCAAAAAAATATATAATGAGTGTAGTTTATATGTGTGTTTTGTGGCAGAAATAAAAATTTAACTTAAATTTTATTTGTAATCGGTAGGGGAAAAGTTAATTTCCTTAGAATATTAGATACAAAACAAATAAAGAACTTCGTCGTTCTGAAAGAATTCGCAAGTATATATATTATTCCATCAAATTAAAATCTGAACCGATTTATGTACGTCTGCCAGATTATATGGCGATGGCACGCATACTTCTCTGTTGATGTTCGTAGTTCATTATTGCTGTGTGTTTTTTAAAACCAGCAAAATTGTATTAGCAAGAAAAGTATAGACCGATATCTAAGACATAAAAATCCCAAGAAAGAACTTTTTAATTGTACATTTTTTGGTTTTAACATGTTGCTAGTATGAATTTTTCCACACATAGGATAGAAGCTTTCTTCAATATCCCAATATCATGTTTGCTTTCCTTTTTCGGGACCTCTTATTTGTTCAAGAAACAGAATTCTAAATTCAGTTCAGATTATAGATTATTATCTTTTAAAATCAAAATATGACCACAGATTATGAAATTTATTCATTAGAGTTATCGTTTTGGTAATGAAAGTAATAAGTAATTACTTTATTATTATCAAATATTAACCGATTATTTTTGAGCACCAAATAATGATTTCTCGAATAAACCGAATAACACATAACCCCGAATAATTGAATTCTCTATTTCTTTATTAAGGACAATTTCTTGTCTGACTTCATAATAAATAAAGTCACTAATTTTTGTTATTAAATTTTTTGCTGGAATTTAAAAGGATGATTTCATTAACACTACATGATCTCATTATTTCTTTGTTATATTTTGGCAATTTTAAAAAAGTTCCTTAATTATGACTTAATATTAGATTTCAATATTAATTTTTATTTTCTATCAAAACACACATAATTGCTTATTAAAGATAAAGACATTTTTTGGATTAATAAATAATAATTTGGAAAGTACTCGTTTTACATTTAAAGAATATTAAACAGCAAATATTTTATAATAATTGCAATTCTACATTACTTAAAAAAATGTGTCATTGCCATAAAATAATGTTAATAAATAATTTATTTCAAATCATGAAATTCGTGCTTAAATTTTAAATATTGTCAAAATTACTTTAGAACGATTTAAATTATTCTAACACTTAAATAAGACAATTTTGGAGTTAAGTACACAATTTTTTTTGACATAAATAATCAAAAACTCGTAAGAATGCTATATTCGGATGTACCGAATCTTGATTACCCTCCACCTTAAATGCGTGTGAAGTAAACATGTTATGTTTCGCACATACATACTCACACATACACTCACAAATGTATATATTATATAAACGTTTTTCTTTATTATAACTCAAGAACGCTTACTGAGCTCTTTTCTGAATCGATTTTGATAATTTTTGGAATGGTAATGAAGTACATGTAATCATTCTAATTTGTAGATTAATATTTGACAATTTTACGAAAGATGTTTGCTGGAAGTGAGAGGTTGCCTCAGATATCGATCTATATCTTCCAAAATACCTTACTAATTTTGCTGGTATTAAATAGAAAATTTCTCGGAACTATAAGTAATACTCAAGCCAAATTTCATTGAGCTCTGTCAATAATTGTGGATGTGAGTTTGCTAACAACAGGCAGACGGACATACCTTAGTCTTCTCGATTTATTCAAGAATATGTATATACATTATGGGGTCTTAGATGATCCCAACTTAGCGTTACACATGGAATGACAAGGTTAAAATACCCTCTTCACCACTTGTGGCGGTTGAGATTTTTATATATATTTAGTTGGAAAATAAAATTTTGGGGAATTATTTTCTTTAATATTTTAAACTTAAAAAATTCTCACACGATTTTAAATAAGAATTTGTAAAAATGTTTATTTAGTTGTTTAAGTGAATATTAATTTTTTAAATAAACACAAAATCTTTTGGTTTTAAGTTTTTTTTCAAATCAAAAATTAGTTCAAATTACTTAAATATTTTTTCGGTTATTTCTTTTTTTTATAATAGAAATAACAAACATTTTGTACATAAATACAAAACTTAGTACAGTCACTGTCATCCGTATAAGCACAGAATGAGAAAAGACATAAAATAAAAAATTTAATATTACAGAAATTCATTATCTTATGAATATCTTATGTAATAATTATTAATTAACAAGTGATAATGTTGTATTTGGATATGCCAAATCTTTACCCTCCACTGTTCTGCGTCCTATCCAAAAAACTACGTTGTTATATTTTTTATTTTTGCTTCATACATGCGCCAAATTCCTTTAAATATTATGTTACAGTTTAATGGATATAGCGCTCATAAGAGTGCCTTACCTTCCCGTACCCTATTCAGAAGGGGTATAATATTAGTTTCTAATATTTCGTTATTAAGTTCAATTTCAAAAGTTTCATAAATGTGCAGTAGAAAAAGCCTTGTTTATTTGGGGTAATACCACTCCTTTCATGCAGTATACAACTCTTCGATGTCCTATCGAAACAATTTATAGTACGTAACGTTCTCCATCAAAGGCAATATCAGCGTGTCAGATTTTATGAACATTTAATAATGTCATAATTTCGTTGTTCAAATTTTCCAGTTTTTTAACGCTGTCTCAGGTATCGGTCTAAAATTGTTTGTCTATTGAACCGAATTAGCCAGTTGTAAATATGAAACTTTTAAGGGATATAAAATATTCTTAGACAAATTTTCATTGAGTTCTGACAATTATTGTGGATGTGAACGTGTCAATGAGAGGTATTCAGATGGACATAGCAGGTTTTGATTTAATGTTATAAACTGTAATTAACTGAGAAACAGAGAGAGATGTGTTAAAATGTTAAAAAATAGTTTTCCGTGGGACTAAACTAATAGGTACATCTATAGTTACAAAGTTTTTTTCTTCATAATTTGTTTAAGTTTTTATAGTTTTTAGTATTCTTCTTGTAGTAATGTTGATTTTATATCACATTTGCTTGACATCTTACGCGTTTGCTATTTATTGATCCAATTCTTCTAAAAAGTGCACAATGATATTTAGATTCGACACAGCAGAGGATGTGGCAAGACATGTGTTTTATAACATGCAAGTCTCATCTTTATTATCAGGCTGAAATGTACATGAATATGATAAATTCCGCATCTCTTTTGAATGGTTCCTGTCACTTTCTGTCAGACTTTTGGGGGCTTCTGGTACAGGTTCTTGTACAAATACCACATTATTGTTCAAGGTCTTGTTTACCGTAGTGACAGGATACCAAGTCAAGGTCAATTATGAAGTCTTATGAATGGCCTTTTTTGTAAAATCTCCTTGATGTAAATTTCGGTATTTTTAGAGCCCTTTGTAACAAATGATTGGCTTCTTTTGCCGCAAATGCATATCGCTTGCTATACCAAGAACTTTTTGGACAATTTTGAACGTTTCTTTAGCATTCCCTCGAGCATCAGTAGCATGTTTGACTAGGAAATTGCAAAAAATCTGCCATAACATACGTTTCGTCGTCATTTTTTTAGAAAACTGTGTTCATTTTCGTGATTTTCTTTTGGCCTCTAAAATTTTAGAACCTTTTTGAATCCGAACTCTGAGATAACCTACCATTAGGAGGTTGGAGCTCTTTTGAAAACACTTTTAATTTTTTCACTTTAAAAACATCATGTTGACCATTGCTTTTACCTGAACCAAGTTTTCTATCAACGGACAAGTTCTTCCAGAAATACACAAAATATACAAAATACACAGTGATTTCAAATTGTGCTTATAGTTTTGTCCACCCAAAAACTTAAATTTTTCAACATTTTTGTAATTGTTTATTCCTTTAAATAAATCGAATATTTTTTACCATAACGTTGTCAAAAAAAAATATTAAATTAAAATTTTCAATACTTAAAAATTTGCATTTTATATGAATTTTCATTTGTACCCATACTTATGTCCATGACTGTATATACATAAGTAAATTGATGTAGTTAAAGATTTGTGCTAATAAACTTCCGCCACGATTTCAATTCAATAGTTTATAAATAGTTCACAGATACAATAAATAAAAGTAAAATGAAATTAAATCATTCATTCATCATCATTATCATTTCATCTCATTGTATTTGTATTTTTGATTGTGTTAAATGAAATTTAAAATACATTGTTGTATTTTAAATTACAAAATGAAAGGAATTAATTCATTAATTTAAATATCCTCTGATATCGTTCATCATTCATTTACTGCAAAATCGCCATAACTAAAAAAACGTATGTTTCAACAAAACATTATAGTGTATAGTTAATAATCAGTTTTATAAATTGAAGAATTGTTTGTGAGAAAATATGTAATATTATTAGAAGAAATCTCAGATATATATATATATTATGCCCATTATTGTTGGAAATGGAGTATTATTCCCAATACTCTTCATCAGTTGTTTAGTTAACATTAAAGTATTCCAATCAGTGTGTGAAAAATCTACCATATTTATAGTTTTTTTAATGATTTCCAAGAAATACATTTTTATGAAATCAATTAAATACAATCCTACCGAAGAAACTGGAACTAATAGTTCCAGGAGAGAAGAAAGAAGAGCACGAAAAATGTGTCCCAAAAAAGAGACTGAAACAATTATCTAGATATATCAAAGAATTTTCATTAAAAAGTCCATGTCGCCTTTTTTGCTGCCTGGAACTAATATAAATATTGCATTCTCGGAATATATACTAGAACACAACGTAAAAACATTACATGATAATGCAGAAATACTTAGGTGGCAGTGTTTGAATAAAAATAAACTTAATAGCATCTTTGTTAGTTTAAAGTAATATGTGAGCTGAGCGATCAGTGTAATAGTGTTATTATATGTGAGTTGTCGTAGTAAGAAAGTATATTTCATGTTTTTTGTTTGACAGGACCCACGTTTTTAATGTGTAAAAACGTAAAAAAACATCTTATGGCAGTACATTTTCCATATGGATTTCGTGTCGTGTAAATAATAATTTTAGCTAATTTTCGATGCAGTATTGCAAAGCTAAAATTCAAAAGCTTCTACATTGATTTAGAGGAATGGTGGTCAGGTAAACCACTTTCCAAATAGATTTTGACCGAGCTTTATCATAATGAAAGATTATGGCATCGTTTCTAGTCATTTTTCCTTAAATTCAAGCGAATCATTTGTCTTCAGAACAATTCCCTGTGATTGTCCGACCCAATTTCAATACCTCATAGTACAAAGCAGCCTTTTGATCTATCAAAATGCAGAACATTTTTGGCTTCATTCAATAAAATAAGATTCAATAAGAATTGGTTGTTGTAACAGTTCGACTGTAACCGATCGTTATTTTTTGAGAAACATTTTTGTCGTTTGATACAGCTATCACTAGCTTGGCAATCTTCTCGTTCCAATTCCAACTGTAGTGTGAAGGTATAATATTGGTTAGTTGCTTTATATGTAACTTTATGTAATGAACCAATTGGTTCTATGTTGCAATAATATGTAAATGTATTCCAATTTTCTTACGATTGTTGTGTGACTCCCAATGAATTTATAAATTTTTCTTTGGTCCGACAACAAACCTTGTCGAGTAATGCTTTTAATTCCATATCTCATTAAGGATAGTTCTGATAGGTCTACTGTATTAAAACCACCACTTTTGTACCGTACAAAAAAATCATTAAATTTTTTTTTATTGAAAGTGTGTTGAAATAACATTCAGCAGTCATTTCTTCTAAAATAAGAAAGTTTGTATAATTTTCCCCAAAACAGTTTTAAGAAAAAAATCAACATTTTTATAGCAATTCAAAAAAATTATATAATAAATGTTTGCCCTCAAAAATACCATAAATTATATGTAGAGTTTTTGAAGGATCTATTTCTTTATATTTAAATTTTTATTTTTTTTAATTATACATACTTTTAAATGTCTGTCCTTCACACTTAACAAAAGAGTTATCGTTCGTTGTGAGTTCTAAAGAAACATAAAATATTTAAATTAAATTAAATACTTAAAGTTAATGATAAAAATATATGTACGTGTGATTGTATAGTTTTTTTACTTGAGCCATACGGAATTATATTTCTTAAATTATTATTTTTTTTGAGACAAGAAAGCCAAAAAATATAAAAAGTTATTTTAAACAAAATAAGCATTTAAAGTTAGTAAATTTATAACATTAATTACACGTAGTTAATATTAAGTTTTGCATAACTCCATGAATTTTTAGACCCTCCACCACCGCAAGTGATGAAGAGGGTATATTCACTTTTTCATTCCGAGTGTAACACTTAGAAGGAATCATCTCATAATGTCGATATTGCTATGTCTGTCTTTTTTGGGACGCTCAAATCCACAATAATTGATAGAATTAAATGAAATTTGGCCTGAGAAATGTTTTATTTAAAACCAATATAATCGCTTCAGTATGTTGAAAGATATAAACCGATATTTGAGACAACCTCTAAGTTCAGGCATAAATCTTTCGTAAAATTCAAAATTATAAATTAAAATTTTGCCATAATAATAAGCGATATCTACTTCATTGCGGTTCAAAAATTACCAAAATCGGCTCAGTAGAAAAAAAGTTATAGTTAAAAATATAACTAATTTTATGAAACTTAACGTTTTTACTTCACACGCATTTGTGGTAGAGATTATTGAAGATTCGGCACAGCCGAATATAGCATTTTTACTTGTTTATGTAAAAAAAAGAAACGTCATGTAAATTCTTTCAATGTTTAAACATGACATGTTTGTAATAAAATAATATTTATTTAATTTGGGATTTCAATACAGATGAAAAATAAAGTGCTAATTAATTGTTATAAATAAAATATTAAAAAATCGTCCTTTAATACTTTCTATCACTTTGCCCACACTTTTAGGCACTTTCTTTTTTACTCTTTAATTTTGTTAGTAAGATCCCAATATCCAGCCTGCCTTATCTTCGACTTTTACCATTAAAATATTTTTCCTCTAAATATTTCTACCTTTTGGGCGGCTCTTGGAAAAGCTTCCTGGTTTTTGGACTTTAGAAAATATCATTCGGACCCATTCCTCCCTTTATGAAACGGGATTTCTATTGACAGACAAGCTTTACCGGTACTGTTTAAATAAAATTAAAAACGGTTTGACGGTGGACTTTAAATTTATTAATTTTATTTAATAATTTTAGTGTGCACTTTCTCCTGTTTATCCATTTCATGAGATTAACTATTTGTTCATTTGGATTAACATTAAACATAATAACTAACATGTTTTTAGCAAAGGCCAACATCGTTCCCACGACAATTGTAATGGAGCAACCCTAGTCTTATTCGGCCAAAAAATTGTCACCCCAGTGAAAGCTGTATTTTTTCCTCAAGAGAGAACTACTAGATACAGCACTGTTACACAACAAAATCACTTATAATAAAAAAATAATTGGGTTACAATTCTTACGTTGTGTAAAAAACTATTTCGATCTCACTCCTTATATTTATGCCAATTTCATAATTAATTGCTTATTTCTGGAAAAAAAGATGTGCACAACTTGTTGCTTAGTTTAAAATGCAAACTAACCCTTTAAGCCTTTGGAAATATTTGCCTCCTTTTCATTTGTCATTCATAAATCCGAGACATATATTTCCTGTATTAAATATCAAGAAAAAACCTCCTGTAAATTCATTTTCGAAGTTTATGGATTTTTAGCAAGAAATGACGGTTATGGTAAAGCCGAAGCTAAATATCCATGACACTAAGTTTTGGAACTTTTTGATGGATTTTTAGCAGAAATGAAGGTTATGTAAAGCCGAAGCTAAATATCCATGACACTAAGTTTTGAACTTTTTGATCAGAAATCAATTATCATAATACTCTGGCATTATCCAGGCTACGATCTTCCATCATGACAACGCACTGTGTTTTAAATGAAAAATTTAAGTGAAAATAAATCTGTAACTTCAAAAAAATTTCACACATTGGCTATGCCATAACCAGGCGTTTTTAGGCAAGATCCGCAGTCTCAAAAAGTGTCAATATTAAAAATATTTAAAATAATCCTCATTCATTACATCTGAAATGATTTTAGAAATATTTAGCTTAAACATTTTTTGATTTTACTTTTTGACCGACTTTTACTCTATATTAGATTCAATTTTTTTCGATTTTTCTTATATATCTAAGAGCTAAGGACGAAATTAAATAAAGAAAAAATTAAAACGTCATTGTTGTACACTGGAATACGTTTTAATTCAACACGGTATATCACAAAACAAATCGACATTATAGACTTGTATACCCAATAATAATATGAAATAGTTGAAGTATTATTTTTTATTATTCAATTTAGTACCTAAAACTTTATAACTTTTTAAATGTTTAACATCTGGATAAAAACAAAATATAAAATTTTTATTATTTTCATAAAGTTTTTTTTTATTTTTCAATGCATCAAAACATGTTTATTTTCTTTAATAGAAAATTTGCAAATAATAAAAAATCATCATAAATACTAATAAATAAATCTCACAAAAACTATTTGCAAAAATGCAAATAAATATTTTAAAATCTGTTGAAGCTGAGAACAACTCAGGAAATTTAGATTTTAAATTAAATAAAACTTCATTTAATTTATCTCAAAAATGTATCATTTAAAAGAGTTTTTGAGAATAAATAAACATTTTTATCATTTTTAAGGAATTTCACTAGATAAAACATTAAATGAGTATTTTTATGTATTTTTAGAAAAAAAATCGTATGATTCACAGAATATTTTTTCTATTGTTCTTCCGATTAAGTATAAAATATGACCCATTTATTATATATATTATAACCAACACACAGTGTTTCAAATGAAATTTGTAACATCCGAAATGCTAATCCGCATCCTTTGAAAGGTTGTTAAATTAGCTAAATAATAAAAGTGTTGAATATTTATATATATTTTTTCAAATTAATCGGATTTGACCTTAAAATAAAATGTTTGTCTTTCTTAATAATGTTTTGCACATAAAAAGATTTTTCCATACTTTTTTTAACTGGAAACTCTTTAAATTATTTTATTTTTTTTTTAAATCCCGCAAATTAAACAAGTAAGAATATGATATTCGGCTATGCCGAATCTTCGATTTTCTCCACCATAAATGTGTGTGAAATAAATACGTTATGTTTCATTCATACCCATTAATGCATACACACACAAACGTATAAAATAAATAAAAGTTTTTATTTTAATTTGTTGATTTATAATTGAAAATTTTACGAGAATTATTCACTTGAATTTAGAGGTTGCTTCCGATATCACTTTTTTATCCTTTAGTATAATGAACTGATTTTGTTGATTTAAAATAGGAAACTTCAGGACTGTTGCAAATACTCAGGCCAAATTTCATTGAGCTTTGTCAAATATTGTAAATATGAGTGTGCTCGCAACAGTCAGATTACTTACAAACGGATATAGCTAAATCTACATAGATTTTTGATATGATGCAAGAATATATACATTATAATGTCTTAGATGATTTCTTTTTAGTGTTACATACGGAATGAAAAATATAATATACCTTCTTTACCACTAGTGGTGGTGGAGGGTATAAAAAATCCTTACAAATTACTAAAACTTTTAGAACACAACAAAGTCCAGCTATGTCGAATTCGGGAAACTTTGGTTTTATCAAAATTAATTTTTTTAAACAGTTTTTGCATTATTCTAAAGACTAAATTCTTAATAAAATAAAAGATTTACAGAAAATCAATCGGAAAAAATTGGACTATTATAGCATAAAAACTTCATTAAGGTCGGTCAACTAGATTTTTTTTCGAGCTATATGTATCTTACTTTAAAAGAGGTAACCTAGTGATTCAACAAGGTTTTTGTAATTCCTCTCTAGCAGAATTCACTCATAAAGGAATCTGAATTGTTTAAAATATGTTTATAATTCGAGGTATCCATTAGGTTCAAATTTTTAGATGCGTGTATTATATGAGGCCCATCAGAAAATTATGATGGGCCTCATATAAATCTTATAATATATGTAATATGGCAACATTAAAAAAATTTAAGATTTATGCACATAAATATGATTTTCAGAATAATAAAAAAACATTCTGATCCCATCAAATACCGAGCATTACCTTAAGGAATTTAGGTGTTTGGTCGAGCTTTACATATGACTTGGGCATTTTTTTGAATTCGAACGTGATAATGTTTCCAATAGACAGACATAGAATATATCAAATTCCATTTGGCATCACTGAAAATGTGTAAAATTTTTTTATTTTATTCTTAAGATTTTCTGTTATTCTTTTTCTCTTTTAGATAATTAAATATTTTTTGTTTTTTGGTCTCTCATTGTGAACTACACCCTATTAAGTTAATATCTGAAAATAAAATATTAAATATGAAATTCACAATACCAAACAATTTACCTTTTATTTCAATTTTAATTTTGTTCCTATACTTATGTCTCCGACTGTATGTACTAAAAAAGGCACTTATTAATAAAACAAGTAAAAAAGTTATAGTCGGCCAAGCCCGGCTTTTTAACACCCTACGCCGCATTGTTGATTGTATAATTCGATTTCCTTATTATGCTTTTGTGTGCAATATATTATTATGATTCTAACATTTATGTGAAATGTATGTGTTTAAAAGGGATTTTTTCTGACCCTCGTTTAATTTCGCACATCGGTTCTGGCATATATTTATTTCCTATTGGACTAAATGTTTTTACAATACCTACGTATATGTGCGATTTATGAGTTTCAAATTGATATTTGGAAGGGCGGTTGTATTGAACCTATAAGAAATAATGGACCGATCTTCGTATAATTTAGCACATCGTTTTAGAATATAATAAGATATAGTTTCACAAAATTTGGTTAAAATCGTTTTATATTTAGGAATTTTATGGGCTGAAAACACCATTCAGGGACGACATTTGTATGGGACCTATATGAAATAATCGACCGATCATAACCAATTTAAATAGGCATCATTCTTGGACCAAAATAATAGTACGTGACAAATTAAGATGTCTTCAAAACTGCGACCTGTACTTTGCGAACAAACTTTACATGGACAGCCAGCCGACTCAGGAAGTGATTCTGAGTCGAACGGTATATTTAAAAGTGGTGGTACACCATTATGGTGGCGTAGGGTATAACAATAATGGTTTAATATTTTTTCGATCTAACCTCGTATAACTGCATATCATTCGAAATGTGCACAAATTTCCATCATGCAATCGTTTCACTTTCATTCCGCGCTAAAGTTAAAAAAAACAATGAAATATCTTTGTTTAATCATATAAATTTTTTAATGGTCTATAAAATTTTAATGACAATTTGATGAATTTTTATGTTGACAGTAAAATTTTAGAATTTTTTTCAACATCTCAGCATAAGATAAATGTTTCTATTTTTCTTCTTTTTCAAATATAAACATTTATTTGTGAAGATTTTGATACACACATTTATCTCGAAAAAAAGTACTTTACCAGAATAATATCAAACAAGTGATCTTTTGTGTCTTCTTTCGCTCTTTTCAAACATTTGTTAACAATCTGGATGTTTTAAATAATTTAATGTTTGTCATTTTTTTTTTGTCTTTTACAGGGAATTCAACAGAGGACATACGCTTTGAAGACAAGTACAAAATTATTTAAAGATTTAAATTTATTAGCTAAAGATGAGGCATTTCGTAATGCCACCACAATATATCCGGTCACAACAACTGATGATTTTTATAGACTTCATGCTTATTTCTCAAAGGTGAGTAAAATTTTTTAATACTCATCATCTATTGTAAGTGGTGTTAAGTCCCTAAAGTATGTATATTCCAACATAGAACATAATCTTAATCAATTCAGCTATAATCGACTTTCTCTGAATCTCTGGCCTGAATATTTTAAATAAAAATGCAACGAATTTTCTAATAAACAAATGCTTAAATTATAGTAAAAATAAGTAGAAATCCTATATTCAACTATATCGAATTTTCAATATCCTCCACTCAAATATGATTTGAAGTTCTTTTTATTCAAAGTCAAAAAGAAATATTTTCGGATTTAAGCGATTTTATGAACATAAAACTCTATTTTAAATAGATGCGCTAATTATAACCATCATAGGAGGAAGGTATATTAGGTATAATGCGTAAAGGGCATAAAAAATTATCTTACCACCACTTTTAAGTATACCGTTCGATACAGAATCACTTCCTAAGCCGATTTAAGCATGTAAAGTAGAGGTCGCAGTTTTGAACTTTTCTTAATGAATTATTTTATTACCCAGGAGCGATGCCTATTAAAATTAGTTATGATCGGTTCATTTTTCCGTAAAGGTCCACTACAAACGTCTCTCCGGAATGAGGTTTCTAGTCCATAAAAATGACCAAAATTTGCGGAAATAATTCTTAAAATGTTCTAAACTTATATGCCGAATTTAAGATGACGGGTCCATTATTTCCAAATATCACTGTCAAAATCATAAATCGCACATATATTTAATCAAATCAAGAGTAATATAAGCCAAAACCCCTGTGCGAAATTTTACAACGGTCGCTACATACTTAGTAAGGCTTTACCGACTATAACATTTTTACTTGTTTTAATGTGGTATTCCGGAATTGTTTAGTGTAGCGCATTATTTCTCATAGCTAACATGTAAACCCAAAATACATTTCCACAGAACAAATATTTTAAAACTCAGATATCTGACATAAATATAAATATCATAATCATAAATATCAGAAAATTAAATAATACGAGGGTCGTTTCATATATTTTTGTAGCTACAATTTATAAGCAACAATATGTTGTAGCGTTTTACATGACCTGTCTTTGATTAATATCTATAAACCGAATAAAAACTATTTATTATTTTAATAAAAAATATTTATTCATTTTTATCTTTCTAAAATTTCAAATCAATTTATTTTTAATTTTATCTACATCGTAGTATCATTTAGAAATTGTCCACCTAAATAGCGGCGAATTGGAACAGAAATCATATCGTATTGCCAACGGTACAATATCGAATAATATATTGGAAATAAGATGGCCACTGGGTGTACCATTGGCCAGTGCTCCCGAAACACGCCACGATATTCTTATGTGGCATCTTATTAATCGTACACATATTTTTTTGCCAAACGGTGAGAATAATGTTGAAATCTTAAGTACAATTGAATCATTGGATTTGGAAAAAGTTCTCGAAATAACAATACAATATGCTAAAACAAAATTTCCAAACATGATTAATACTGGTATACACAGTATTTATAGACGATTTGATGCAACACGAGGCATGGATTATCAGATACACCTGAAAATGCGTGACACGGGAAGAATGTCGGCTTTGACACAAAGAACTGACATTATAAAAAGTTTTCAAATTGTCAAACCCTTGGGCAGGGTGGAAGTGGTACCATCACCTTATGTTACCGAAAGTACCCGTATAGCAATATTGGTGCCAACATTCGAACACCAATTAGAAGATGCTTTGGATTTTATACAACAATATGAAAAGATATGTATGCATAATCAGGATAATACATTTTTATTGATGGTAAATATATTTCACAATTTCTCCTTTTAAATCATATTTTATTGTTAATTTTATTTCTTCTTACGCAGATATTTATGTATCGTTTTGATTCCTCTAGCAAAGGTGATACAGATCCATTTAAGTCTTTAAAAACTCTTGCTTTAGATTTATCATCAAAATATAAAACTGATGGTTCTCGTATTGCTTGGGTATCTATACGTTTACCTTCCACTTTAAGTGATCCCATACCTTCAGAAGCTGTTATGTTGAATTCTTTGTATGGAAAACATGAAATTTTAAGTGTAGCTGTTGCAGATCTTGCGCTTCCTAAAATCGGCCTAGAAAGTCTGGTATTAATGGCCTCAAATTCTATATCCTTTAAACCAGACTTTCTTAATCGTGTAAGTATTTGTGTGTATTACTTTTTATAATTTTTTTAAACCTTTTTTATTCTGTAGGTTCGCATGAATACAATACAAGGTTTTCAGGTTTATTCTCCAGTGGGCTTCATGATGTATCCATGTAAATTGGCAGGGTTTTGTAAAGAATGTGAAAATTGTGATGTTAGTCAAAGTACAGGTTATTTTGATAAATGGAATTATGACGTTATATCATTCTATAGTCGAGATTATGTACAAGGTGAGTGAAAAATAGCGTATGAAATGAAAGATCTGTTCATTCAATATAAAGGGAAATCTTGAATTTAAATTTTTCTAAAAAAAGAAGACCAATATTTTCATAAATCCTGTTTCACAGAAAATAATATTGAGAACATTTATGGAAAAAAACAATAAGAAATTTCATTGTGTATAGTAAAAAAAAGTATATTATTTAATGATGAAAAAACTAGTTTTATATTGAGTTCACTTTTTCAGTAACAATCCAATTTTATATATACAAACAAATAAGTCGAATAATCTGATTTAAATGTTATCAGAAATCTTAAGAATTTTTTAAATACAAAATCTTAATCGATTTATAACACTTTAACAAAATATTTCAAATTAAAAAAAATTCAAATTATTTTTCTATTTTACAAATGTTCCTGTGTTTTATAATGTATATAAAAATATTAATTTTATATGTAATTCTAGTCAATATAATTAGCAAAAATTATAATTTTTGTGTATTTTTGTATAATTCGATGTAAAAATTTAATAAAAACAAAAAGGGATTATTATATTTATATTTTCAATGTGTTTGATTGTTTTAATTACCAAATTCACCCAGGCGACTGAACAAAAATCATGTTGTGGAAAACCCATATGGTACCCAAAATTTTAGGGAGAACAAAAATTAAAGTGCCTTACGACATGTTAATTTACTCTCTATTCTGTAATTTGTGGATATAACTTTATTTAAAACTTCTGTTTTTATGTTCAATAAACAGGAAAATTTAACAAAATTTCTGGCAAATAATAAGAGAATAGAAAGAAATCTTGTGAACAAAGAAAGTCCTTTATTAATTCCGGAACTATAGGAAATAATCAAAGAAATTTTCGCAGGTTTAATTGCCACGCCTACAGCATGAAAAACTCACTTAACAACTAAGGACTTATAAAGCTTACGCTCACGAATGTTATTTTTCAAAATTTTGTACAGAAGAATATTAAAGGCAAAGTTCGTTTATATCAGTTATAACAAAATTTGTTTCAACTTCTTGAAAACACAAAAAAGCTGTAAAATTTGTCAAAATTTTTTGTCAACTAATAGAAGAACAGAATTGAGTAGTAAGCGAATTCTTGTAAATAAATTTACTCTTTCTTTAATAACTTTGAAACTATAGGAGATAATTGAAAGAAATCTCCACAGTTGTATAGAACTAAGTATGGACTATGCTCACAACTACTTTTGGACCGCCCACTGCCACGCCTACTTTATGAAAAACTGTTATTTGTACTAAAATATTGATTAAAATACATGCTTTTTAATGAATTTCTAGAAGTTTTATGAATTATTCAAGAGCGACGTGTGTTCAATAAGTCGTAATAATTTCAAGTTAATCGGTTATAGGGTGCAGGAGTAATACATTAATTTGTACAGTACCTAACCAATTTCAAACATACATTTTTCCTTGCAATTAATTTAGTATATTTTGAATAACTTTAAAACTACAAGAGATAATTGGACGATTTTTCCCCGGATTATAGAGTAATAGATTGGCTTTACTTTATGATCTTTTTAAACCGCCCATTACCACGCCTACTGCATGAAAAACAAAGTTAATAACTTTGGACTTAAAAAAATTATTTCACGAATATTATTTTTTTAGTTTTTGTACAGAATATTAAAGACAAAGTTCGTTTATATCAGTGTTGAAAATTTGAAGAAAATCCGACGAAGCACTCACAAGTTATAATAAATTTGATTCGACTTCTTTAGGACACAAAAAAGTTGTAGATGAAATTTGTCAAAATTTTTTGTCAACTAATAGGAGAACAGAATTGAGTAGTAAGTGAATTCTTGTAAATAAATTTACTCTTTCTTTAATAACTCCGGAACTATAAGAGATAATTGAATGAAATTTTCACAGTTGTATAGAATTGAATATGGACTATGCTCACAACTACTTTTGGACCGCCCATTGCCACGCCTACTTTATGAAAAACTGTTATTTGTACTAAAATATTGATTAAAAGGCGTATTTATAAATGAATTTCTAGAAGTTTTATGAATTATTCAAGAGCGACGTGTGTTCAATAAGTCGTAATAATTTCATGTTAATCGGTTATAGGGTGCAGGAGTAATACATTAATTTGTACAGTACCTAACCAATTTCAAACATACATTTTTCCTTGCAATTAATTTAGTATATTTTGAATAACTTTAAAACTACAAGAGATAATTGGACGATTTTTCCCCGGATTATAGAGTAATAGATTGGCTTTACTTTATGATCTTTTTAAACCGCCCATTGCCACGCCTACTGCATGAAAAACACAGTTAATAACTTTGGACTTAAAAAAATTATTTCACGAATATTATTTTTTTAGTTTTTGTACAGAATATTAAAGACAAAGTTCGTTTATATCAGTGTTGAAAATTTGAAGTAAATCTGACGAAGCACTCACAAGTTATAATTAAATTTGATTCGACTTCTTTAGGACACAAAAAAGTTGTAGATGAAATTTGTCAAAATTTTTTGTCAACTAATAGGAGAACAGAATTGAGTAGTAAGTGAATTCTTGTAAATAAATTTACTCTTTCTTTAATAACTCCGGAACTATAAGAGATAATTGAATGAAATTTTCACAGTTGTATAGAATTGAATATGGACTATGCTCACAACTACTTTTGGACCGCCCATTGCCACGCCTACTTTATGAAAAACTGTTATTTGTACTAAAATATTGATTAAAAGACGTATTTATAAATGAATTTCTAGATGTTTTATGACTCTTTAAAAAGCAACTTGTGTTCAATCAGACATGAAAATTTCAAGTTAATCGGTTATAGGATGCAGGAGTAACACATTAATTTGTTTAGTACCCCACATTTCATAAAATGTCAAAGTACTGAGTTGGAAAAAGGGCTTTAGTTATTCTGCATAAAAAATATGTTTAGATTTTAAAATATGTTCAAGGATATAAAATTTTATATTTTTGTATTAAATATTAAGACTTATGACTGCTTGTAAGTCGGATGTAACGCTTTAAAGATACTTATGCTTCAAAGCCTTTTTGACGATTCCAATAAAAATTGTGAAATGTATATGACAGCAATAAAAACAGGAGTTCTCCGTTTATTACTTATATTCCTTATTATTTTTATTTACTGAAACAAAATGTATACTACTTAAGGTGATATTGGATAAATATATATTTAGTAAAATTGTGTTTTATTTTTTGTTTTTTTTTTGTTTTTTTTTTTTTTTAAAGAAATTGTAACAGGCTAACAGTTTATTAACAGCTTCTTAATGATGGTTCCTGTAAAAGAAAGAAATTAAATCATATTATTAAGTTAATATAATTATTTTATATTACATTAATATTCTTTTATTTAAAAAAATACATATTTTATCATAGTTCGTTTGTTTATTTAATTCTTATGTAACTCTTCCTCTATAGCTGTAACAAACTTTGTGGATATTATTTTTGGATCATCTTTCGTACTTTCGGTAAATGTTTCGTGGATTTACGCTACGCTCCGCACTTTTAAGATTAGGTTCTTAACAAAATTTCTTATGATCATCGGAGTTTTAAGGCCGCCACGCTGAAATATTTTTTTGATATTCGATAATAAATATTTGCTTTGTGTGGGGGGTATCAACGTTTTATCCAGTAAAACAGTTGTTGGGACCAAATTTGAGAGCTCTCCCTGTTGTACTTCTTTACATATCCGAAAATCAATATTTGCTTTGTAAAGACCGGACCTCTCCCCCTGGTCCTATCCGTTTTACGTTTTGTCCAGGAAAATAGTTCCTTGAAAAAGTTGTTTTGACCAAAATTTAGAACTTTCGCTGTTGTATGTCTTTAGATATTCGATAACTCTTCCACTGGTCCTATCGGAAGTTTTGATAGCCAATGTTACTTTTGGTTTAATTAAGATCGTTGTGTGAACATTTCATCAAAATAGGTCCAGCCGTTTTGCAGTCTATACGTTACGTGAATACATATAATTTTATATATCACAGTTTTTATAAAAATCACGAATTTTATACTGGTGTTACCCTCACTTTTTTATAATTTTTTTAATTAAATCAATTATTTTCGAAATTTTATATTTATTGGTAAATAAAAATACTAAAATAAATGGAATTCAAAAAGGACATAGAATCAAATAAATTAAATTAATTTTATGGACAAAACTAGTATTCGAATAACGAGCTTTTTTATTTCTTTTGATCGTATGTACATCAATAAAATATTCTGTTATATTTTTAACTTTTTATGAAATTTTATCGGTAATTTATTGCCGATGATAAAATGATAACCTGAACATACAGGCATATAAATAATTCCAAACTAAGGAGGATCGACCTAGAAATAGTGCCAAAACATACAAAAAAAATATCATAAATTTCCCTTAATGAAGGTTTGTCAAATGTTCATATCCACTTTTAATATTTAACAATTGGTTGATAAATTCGATAATAAAATTTTACTTTGAATTTAAGAATTTTGGTTTATAAAACTTTGTAAAGTTTTTTATCTGTTAAAAAACTCCTAAATTTATATTTTGAAATACTTAAAAATTTGCATTTCATGTCAATTTTTTACTGTACCTATACTTATTTTCATTACTGCGCTTTAAATTCTATATTGCATATTGATAATTCCTACAAAATTGCCTGTGTAAAGTTTTTTCTTAAATATAACACGGGAACACTTAATGTGTTACATGTTTGGCTCTAACTTTTTTTCTACTGAACCGATTTTGATAATTTTTGCATAACATTTGCATTATTATGGCAAAATTTCATTTTAATTTGTCGATTTATAATTGAAAATTTTAAAGGTTGCCGCAGATATCGGTCTATATGTTTTAATATACTGAACTGATTTTGCAAGTTTTAAATAGAAAACTTCTCCGGACTATAACAATTACATCATTGAGGTCTGTCCATTATTGTGGACGTAAGCGTGCCGACAACAAACAGCGTTACACATGAAATGATGAAGTTAATATATCCTCTTTAATACTTGTAGTGGTGGAGAATAACAAAATTATTTAAAAATGTAGTTTTTAAAAGTTTTTCTTTTATCAATAAAATTTCTAAAATTATCTTTCTATTAAAAAAATTAACATTATTTTCTCTTTTTTTAACAGCTCGCAAATTGGTTGAAGCATCGTTGCCGATTACACGCACCGACAATGATATCGAACAATTGCTTACACGTGCTGATAAAACAATAAACAATATTTTGGATATGTTTGTGACATCACAGCTGCCGGTACATATGTTGCGTGGTGTGGAACCAAATCTACGTTATGGCATCGCCATTAAAAATTTCATTGACAAAAATTTTGAAAATACTAACAACAACATTGAAAACACAAACAACTATAATATACCAAGATGTATTATAAACGATGTTGATATTGAAAATGATGAACACAATGAAAATCAATATTTAAATGAAGAACACGATGAACAATCAAAGAGAAGGAGTAGTGATGGTGGCAAACATCAAAATCATAATCGACATAAATGCATACATTTGGCATCAAGAAAACAAATAGGAGATTCCATAATACGTTATGAGGATAAAAGTATTATACACAAATGAAAATTACTATAACAATCTTATCTGTTCTCATAACACTTATGTAAAACATTAATAAGCAACTATTTCCTCCCCTCTCTTCAGTTGTTCATATGTAATAGATTTTTAAGAGATTTTATATAAATATAAGCTTTTAAGTTATTTTCAATTAAAAGTATTTTAATTTTGATTTTTTTTGTTATATAGCAAGTAGTTAGAAAATTTTAAATGAAATTTATATTTTCTATTGTTATTTATTAATTGTTGTAAATATTTTACTATTTTGTATTAATTTTAAGGAATTTAGTTTTTAAGAATTTTTGAAATTTACCAAAGAACTGTTGAATTGTGTTTATTAAGACTAAAATTGTAAAATTCAGTTTCAAAATTAAGTATTTTGTATAAGTTTGAAAATCTTTTGCAATATCAAATAATTACTAATTTTTTACATCGAAAGTAGACTTTTCAAAATTTATTTAAAATTTATTGATATAATTATACAGTATTCTTCCGAACTAACTTTTCCCCAATACGTACTGATGATTTGTATAATTTTAATATAACTAATTATAAAACAAAATTAAATTAATTCTAAAAATTGTTGTTCGACCCTAAACAACTTAAACAAAGTTGTATTTGCTAGAGGAAATTAACTAAAACAGCAAAAAATGCTATAGGAAAATTGTTTTGTCTTATTACAATTGATATCGAACAATATAATTTTTTTGAATTTAAGCTTGAAATTATTGAACTTTTTAACAACGTTAGATCTCGAATTTTATAGCTAATAGTTTATTTACAACAACCTTTTCGGAAAACCTGTTTTCGAGTTTCTCTAAAAATTTATTTATTTTTTGCTTTTATTAAAACCGTTTTCGAATAAGTTTTGAGCCGGTTAAGCGGTTTTTGACATTTTTATAATTCTTAACTATTATTTATTTGTATGGATGTTTGTATGTCTAAAACAGACTTAAAATATGACTTCTAATAATGAATACAAATACTAGTATCTCTAATAGTACTTTGTTTGTTTTACACACCACAGTGGTCACAAAACGTTTTTTTTTTTTTGGAAAAAAATCAGTTGATTCAATAAAGGACGTATTTGCAGTAGGTCCTGGGTTTGGAAATGAATTATTTTAATTCTTTAAATTCTTTAAAAAAATACGCTGACATATACAAAGTTTAACCAATTTTGGACAGGTGTTTAGTTTGTTGAAATTAATGGGCTCTTTTCTAATCCAAAAAAATTATAAAATATTGCCTGAATTCTGTACAAAATTCTAAATAATTTTTGTGTAAGAATTATATACCAATGTGGATTAAATAATATGTTATATTGTTTTGAAGTGAAAATTTAAAAAAAGTGTATTTTTTCTGATTTCAGTTATTCACTATAGAATTGTATATTTCCTTTTAGACAATATAATTTTTTTAAATTCCGAAATTCCAATGCCTTTAAGGGAATAAATTCACCGCTAACCCTAACAGAATTTCGTTAATTTTCAAATATTTGCAAAACGATCGATTGTGCCCACACTGTGTAATCCAACATTTCATAATTCAACAGTTCCACAATTTTTATTAAATAAAGTGAAATTTATTTAAACAGAACTATAAACAAAAATACTGATTTAATAGAACCAACGAAAAATGTTTAATGCTCAATTTATAATATAAAAAATGTAAATAAAAATATAAAGAGAAAATTAATAAAATTTTTTATCTATTTTGTTTGCCAAATTCTTGCTTATTTGTAAACATTCATACATACATAAGTATAAAATTTATTCCTATAGTTATTAGTCACATTTTCTAAGTCTTTTTTTTTAATTTTCACTAATTTTAAATTATATTTTATATTACATAAATGTAAAAGGATTCCATGATTAAATTTGTTTAAAATAACAGAAAAAATAAAAAATAATTATAAAAACTATTTAAAATTTATGACTGCCTTAGATGTTACTACTACCTCTCTTTCATAATTATTATAATTAATTTTAACTTTATTTAAATAATAATTATTTTAATTTTTTTGTAGTGAAATACATAATTCTCATTAAGTTTATAAATTTAAACCCGACATCCACTTTCAAATATATTGAACAAAAATTGTTTTAATATATAAAATTGCCAAAGGTTTACTATTTTTATTAACATTTAAGGAGTAAAGAACTTTAATATTAGAAAAGTTTACTACAATCCATAATTATTAAACATATCGCTCATTTGCTGTAAGGTCGACATAAATCAAAATTTGAAATCTTCACTTAACATCCGTATTGCATAGTAAATAATGTATTTTATTATCTGATATATGAATGAACCATTCGTATATAAAAATGCTTCTACTGGAAAAATTGATTTTTTGAGTTATGACTACCTTGCAGCAAAGGAGCGATATTTATGTTTATAAATATCTGTATAGAACGATAAACGAAGTTTTTCTTATAAAAAATCTATAGTAAATTTATTATGCCATTTACTTGCTGATATAATTGTTTAATTTACGCTATTTTTTTACTTAGACAAGATAATAGTGTAATTTATATGGATATGTATTCAGAACATCAGGAAATTTTAAGTTTATAACAATTTGTTTGTAATTATTATTATTATTGTACATATGTATGTATGAGCATTTTATAATAAGTTTCGTGTAATTTATTTATAAAATTGTAGTAAATGTAATTATTAAAACAAAAAAATAAAATAAAAAAATAAACGATTTTAATTAAACGAATCTAAAATACTTCTTGCCATGACTTACAATCACAGTTTTCTTTTCGAAATCGTCAAAAAATCGTCAACATAAAAAATTACGTATGAATAAATAGTTGTTATTCTAAAAAGTATTAAATTTTAACAATTGTAGCAAAAAGCAAACACGACCCGGAAAAATTTCAGAAAGTTGTATTATTTTGCTAAAATAAAAAAAAATTGAAATTGTTTTTCTTCATTTCTTTTAGTTTACTTCTGATTTTCAAAACTCTTGTGGGAACAAATGGTACAGTATAGTTAAATCTCTTGTTTTACTTAAGTTCAGATTAATAAATATTGACATCTCATTGAAATTATTTTCCCAAAATATTAATGTTTTCAATAATCTTTGAAAGATATGCCGATGTGTAAATTTTTTGTTACTGAAACGATTTTATTGATTTCATATATTATATATTTCTTATTCAAATTGTATATATATTCGGATATAGAATTTAAATAAGATATATAAAATTCAAAATATTATGCTTGTGAAAAATCATCAAATTTATGCCCCAAATTTGAACGTCAGATCGCTATTTTGGCCTCATAAAATTGACAGATGACGATAAATTGTCAAATCTAGCAACAGTGCGCAAAATTTATAAAAAGATTCTCTATGTCGAACAAAAGCTTACGTTCGTTCGTATACGAAAGAAGAAACCCTAATTTGGATTTTTATAAATTTGTGTAGCTGTGTGTCAAATGTAAAGCTAAGAGTTTTCATACAAAATTGTCTCAATAAAATTTGCCTTGAGTATTTGTTATAGACCTAATGAAAGCCAGCAAAATCGGTTCATTATAATAAAGGATTTCGTAAAATAATTAAAAAACTACAAATAAAACTATGTTTATGACTCATTAAGTGTTCCGTGTTATATTTAAGAGAAACTTTTACATATATTGTATATGTCTGTGAGTGTATGTATAAAATATAATACATTTACTTCACGTGCATTTGTGGTGGGGAGGGTATTGAAGATAACATTCTTACTTTTTTTAAACATTTGTGCTACAGAAAAATGGTGATATACCCAGTATATCGTTCGATTCGGAAAGAACTTTACCATAAAAACTTTGTAAACAAATTGCAGGCCGTTGTTTTAAAGATATCATGACGAAATTAGATATATTAGTATTTTGGATCAATGATGATGTCATTGCACATTTATTTTAGGTCAACATTAGTTAATTTCGGATGAGCAATTTATATGAGGTAAAATGTGTTCCAATTTTCAAGTTTTACAGTTTTTTTTTATAGAACACAAAACTGAACCGTGTTAGATTTTATAATAAATGTTACTAAATCAATGTTATTATTACTAATTTCAAGCGGAATTTGTATAGTCAGATTTACAGGCAATTTCCCACACAGTGTGACGCTTGTGTTACAAATTTTCGTTATATTCTGAAAATCGAAAGATTAAAAAAACATTTCATCGGTCTGATTTGAGTCTTTTTGACTCCGATTTTCGTTGTATTGATTTCGATTTGCGTCGCTAGAAACTGTTAATTTTTTTACTACAATTTAAGTTTACAAATTACATAAAATAAAGGGAATTTTCTCTTCTTTGTTATACAAGTGGGGTAAAGAACAAGTGGCAGAGTGTGTGATTCGCCAAAGAAAAAAGCGTTTAAATCGGGTGGACTAGCACCTAAAACAGTAAGATCAATTTGCAACAGAGAGAGTGATAAAATAAATCATTTAGCTGAAGTTGTCACACCACTTCATTCTAAAGAAGATACTATAAAAAGAAGTCCATCCTGGATTAAGATGGATTCCCTATTTTTTAATTTCGATACATGATTAAAATAAGCGAAGAATGCCACTGAACAAAAACGTAATAAAAATAAAGCTCTTACTATTTACTCCAATCTTAAGAAAATACTTCATCTAACAGTAACAGAAATTCTGATGATTTCGAAGCAGCAACGATTGTTTACTTGTTTTTTTTATCCAAAATACCAAAATTGTTTATTTGATTAAAATATTTTCCGCAATAAATTAAATTCAGTGCAATTTTATAGAAAAAAAATGATTCGATTCAGGTCGTTTCGATTTGCATCAAGTTTCCCCGATCCCCTATAATGACACAAGTCGAGGCTCTTGTGTATTAATAAACGAAACCGTTCGCACAAAAAATATATACATTATTCACAGTCCCTGATGCATGATTAACAAACAGCTGTTTGGCCTCTGTTTATATTACTGTTGTGATTTTTTGTATTTTGTTTTTTATTTTTCTTCAAAACTAAAAGCAAATAAAACTGGAGATAAAGTATTGCATTTATTACTTGATAAATTATTTACACTTCAAATAACAATTTTATTTATAATTTGAAAGTCTTATAAAAATGACTGCGGAACGTTCACTGCTGTTATTATCGTCTTCGCGAGTATTTGGTTATGGTTTTTTGGAACAAGCCAAACAAGAAATAACAAAGTTTTTCAACAAGTGAGTGAAATGGATTTAAGCGAAAAGTATAACAAATGAATAAATTTTCTTTCCAGAAAAAATGTTACAAAAATACTATTTGTGCCGTATGCTTTGCCAAACCATGATGACTACACAAATATAGTCAGTAATGCTTTAACACCTTGGGGTTATGTTGTGGAGGGCATACATACAAAACCTGACCCTGTTGAAGCTATTTCTTCTGCTCAAGCTATATTTGTGGGCGGTGGTAATACTTTTGTTTTGTTAAAAACTTTATATGAATTGAACTTAGTTGAAGCAATAAGGGAACAGGTTTTAAAAAAAGGTATTCCCTATATGGGCAGTAGTGCTGGTACAAATGTTGCCACACGTTCGATTCATACCACTAATGATATGCCTATGGCACATCCACCAACTTTTGAAGCACTACAATTGGTACCATTCAATATAAATCCGCATTATTTGGAAACAGATCCAAATACTGAACATAAAGGTGAGACTAGAGATCAACGTTTGGAGGAATTTTTACATTATCATAAAAGACCCGTTTTGGGTTTACGCGAGGCAACAGCAGTCCTAGTGGAAGGTGATAAAGCTACATTGGTTGGTGATAGAAACGCGAAATTATTTAGACCGTAAGTAGTTCAAACTCTAATTTGTATTTAACAAAATTCAACATATTTTAAGTATAATAGAAAATATTAGAACAAAATATTATTTCTAGCAGTTTCGTATCTGCTGTACATTGTTGTTCCTGATAAACTTTCTAAAGATTTTATAAAAATATTAATAAAAAGTAAAAATGTTATAGTCGGGCAAGCCTGGCTATATAATACCCTACACCACATTGTTGGTTGTAAATGACTGATACGAAAAATTTATCAGCGGCCCTCGTATGATTTGCTTTTCTTATTTATGCTTATGAGTTCAATAGTTTATTATGATGATTATGATGGTAGTGATAGCACCATTTTTTACCTATTACAACGCATAATACTCCCACCACATATTGTGTTATAGGGTATTTAAATACTTTATATTTATTGAAATTGCTTCAACGATTTAAGTTTTATTGCGTAACAAATACACAAAAATAGGTTCGTAAAGATTTTCCAAGTTTTTGTTTATTGTGAAAATATTGTATTAATAAAGCTATCACGGCGCTATAATCAACCTGAAATTATCTTTTCAACCAATAGTTGTTAAAATATGTGAGTTATAAATTTAACATTGTATAGCAACAATAAAAATTTCAAAGGTTAATAATAGATTTTTTAATAACAAACAATATAAGTAATGAAGTGATCTAAAACAATTTGCACTTTGTTATACAATTTTTCTTATGAAGAGGATTTCTCTGAAAGTGGCAAATCTCAAGCGAATTTATGAAAATAATCAAGTACTATTTGTCATTACTTAGGATGATCTAAAACAAGTTAAAGTACTATATTGCAAAACGCAGACATAAAAAATTATAGAACAATCCTCATAAAAATTTATTGATCTCTTAGTTTTATAGGCTTAAAACACCATTTTTCTAAAAACGCAAATTTAATTCAAAATCAACAGATTTAAAAACATAACTTAAAAGTCTGTAATATAATAACAAAACTTACTTTTCAGTAATATATTGTGACTTATTAATGATTTTTTAAAAATTCTTTTGTTAAAAAAGCTTAGTTTTATGAACTTTTATTTTGTTAAGGCAGAGTAGAATGATTGAATATTTAAATTTTAATGTAATGATATTAAAGAAATATTCAGGAGGAGAAATTCTGTTAACAAATGCCAAATATTTAAATATTTCTTTATTATATAGATATTTAAATCTAACAAGTAAATATGTATATGAACATATATAAAACTGTACTAATTTTTGCTTTTTATTTTCAGTAATTTGCAGCCTATTGAATATGAACCCAAATCAGATTTAAGTTTTTTATTACATAATATGTAAAAAATATATATTTTAAATAATAAATAAATAAAAATACACCATTTTCTTTATAAACAATGTTTTAACAAAAATTTGAAAATTACTTTTTATGCACATTGACAATATCTGTACTTATATATTTATCAAAAAGATAATTGCCCAAATCACATTCAGAACGTTCAATTTGTCTTACAAAATCAGCCAATTGTTTAATGGCATCAACTTGTTCTTGAAGAAAATTTGCTTCAATAAAATCGCACATATTTGGATCATTATTTTTCGAGGCAATAGTATGGGCTTCTAAAAGGGCCTACAGTTACATTAATGCATTTTTTAATACATTGAATTTGCATTTTAATTCTTTACTACTTTGTTTTTCCTTTTAAATGAAAATTATGTTAATTAAACTCACCTGATTTACTTGTTTCTCAAGATGTAAAGCTGCTAACATGGCATCTTTGGCGGTAGCAATTTTGTCTGGTGGTTTTTCTATTGCTTCAATTTCTATAGTGCCGCCTCTTTTATTCATATATTCCATAAACATTTCAGCATGTTTTCGTTCCTCATGACTAGCATCATTTAAAAATTTAAAAACGCCGGGTGAAGCTACATCACAACGATTGAAATGATAGGCCTAAAAGTAAAATATTACTGTATTATACAGTTGAAACCATTAGTTTTAGTTAAATTATTTATTTTTTACCATCGCTAAATAGTTATGACATGCTTTTAGTTCCAAATTAATTTGTCTATTTATTGCTTTTTCGCATTCCTTTGAAAAATTTACTTTCACTAATAAACAAAATAATCGTTTAGAATTTTGTTGAACCAAAGATTTCATTTTTTTAATTTTAAATTAATAGACATAAAATACATAGTTCAAAATTTAAAATTCTTTAAAATGACACTGTAAGCAAAACGAATTTAAGGCAAATTGGATAGGTTCACACTGATTTCAGAAAAATTAATTTTTCATGTATATACAGTATTGTCGAAACCTAAGTATTTTCCTCATAAATTATACATACTTACTCATATATTGTCTATAGGTTCAACTCTAAAAATTAGCGTTCAAAACCTATATATTACATTTGCTAAAAAATCATTACTACAACAAAAATTTCTATAAAGAAAATATGATTGATACAAGAAAATAATAATTTTAGTCATGCATCTACGTAGTATCAATTATTCAAAAGTCTACACGAGGAATTCTCGATATGGAGAGCTTAAAATTATTATTTAATCATTTTCCATTTGCAAGAAAGTAACAATGTGTTACAACTAGTTTTCCTTGAACTTTTTTGGCCAATAAATCTTTTGGAGGCCTTGGCAAGGGGTTATTTTTTGTGTATTCATTTCCACGTTTTTTTTTTTTTTTGAAATAATCGAATTTAAATTCGATTTAAGGAGGATTTATTTATACCAAAGGGCTATCAAACATTACCCACGGATTTCTTTTTCCTAAAGCTTAAAAGTTTGGTTTTTTGCTGTCATTTGATAGCTGTTTCTATTACAAAATAGATTTTATACAATAATTTTTCGTTTACGTCCATTTCAAAATAACGGCAACTATTTATATATATATATATATATATATATATATATATATATATATATATATATATATATATATATATATATATATATATATATATATATATATATATATATATATATATATATATATATATACACGGTGAAATGTTTATACACACACACACATATATATATATATATATATATATATATATATATATATATATATATATATATATATATATATATATATATATATATATATATATATATATATATATATATATATATATATATATATATATTCTTGCTTGTTTATTATCTAATAATGATAATTAACAAGCAAGAATACTATATTTGTTTATCTTCAGTACCCTCTACCACAAAGGAGTATCAAGTAAATACGTTATGTTTGTACATACACATTCAAGGACGTTAACAATATAAACAAAAATTAAACTTACCCAAATTAGTTCATTTCTACTCTTACATCTTTTGTGGTTTTTACTGTTGATTTTCCTATTTTTTAAATTTTGTAATGCATGACTACATCCAAATTCCCATCAAAATTAAAGCTATAAAAGAAAGATATTTTAATAATGAATTATGAATTTTTGATTTATAATAGTTAAATAGTTAATAGTAAAAACTACTGAAATGTATGTTATAGATATTATGTAGTAGAACAATATAAGATAATTAAAACCATTAATTCCAACAATCGATAGATTATTTTCCTCATAATAGTATGCAAAGTCAATAATTAATTTTTTCAGATTTCTAGGGAGTCTTCTAAGTCAAACATAAAATGGTTTGTTAGTGTATTCTGAAAGTCTCTGCAAAGAGGCTGATCATTAAATTTATTATAAAATGTGGAGCTAAGATTATCCAAAATACATAAAAATAAACTAACCAACCAATAACATATTAAAACTTCATATGCTAATATATAAAATATTACTTATTGAGAACAGAAATTTATTGTGTTAAATATCTATGAACGCATTGAAATATACAGATCGACACAGAATCACTTTCTGTATCGATTTAAGGATGTCCGTCTGCCAGAAAATAAAAAATTTTTAATTAGGTTTGGTACAAATAACTTCTTTGTTAGTGACAAGTAATTTATTACAATATGTTTGTCAAAATATTGCGTATACAAAATAAATTATAATAATGTACCATTTTTAATATTAAATAAACATTTGTATAAATTGAGTATAATTTTAAACCATGTTTTATCTCTAAAGATAATTCATCAACTTTACTTCCTTTAGATTATTTACAATTTACATCACTCGGAAATATTTCAGATTGTCCATATTTTATTTAGTATTTATCAGGAACGCAATTTGTTAATTTTTCTAAATTGAAAGCTTCTCTTATGACAGCTTCATGTGTAAAAGCATTATTGTGAAAAAATTGAAGGATTGAATAAAAAGGATAATACCATCCAAATATTAAAAATACGATCAATTTTTGCCTACTGAATTTATACATTTTAAAAATTTTCAAAAGCAGACTGCTAGCTAGGGTAGTTATAAACATTATTAAGTATAAAAAAGTTCTTTTAAAAAGTGTGTACAAAATTATTAAATATTTTTAACAAAACCCATCTTGGCCCTACAAAAAGTTAGCCAAGCATTCAAAGGTCTTCGTCAAATTGTTTCCAATGTTATTAAACAGTACTAGGGAACTTGTCCGTTGATACCTGGTTTAGGTAGACGAAATGGTCCACATGATGTTTCTAAAGCCAAAAATGAAAAGCATTTTCTTTTCGGGCAAAGTGACAGAAAACACTATAATATTAATGAAAGGTTTTCTGAAGAAGGTTCGAAATTTTCTTACTAGAGATTAAAACTTCTTTTTGTAACGTATCCAAACATTAATTCTCAAAAATATTTGATTTTGTGATAAAATTTTATTTAATTCTCAGTCTTTTAACCCGAAAACAGTATTAATCATTCAAAATAAATTTGCAACAATTCATCATCCAAAATAAATCTGCAAAAATTTTCATTTGATTTCAGTTAGGAACCGGAATCACACTGGCATATTGTTTTTAAAATGAAAATATTTGCAATAATGTTTTTCTCCAAATAAGAAAATGTAATTTAAATTACTTTCTCGAATGACCCTTTCAAAGGGATATTCAGTAATTAAAAAATTTCAAAACAGATATTAAAAATAAAATGTATAAAATTCAGCAATAAATTAGCTAACAATAGAATATGTCTTTTTACATAAAAAATTCATTTTTCTTTATTTATTTTTATCATTTTTATCTAAGTTTAAATAACAATAAAAATGTATGTGTAATGAATGAACTTATAGTTTCCCCACGTACTAATACTATTGTCATATAAATATTGGAATACATTGTTATTAACATTGTATATTTATTAACATTCGATGAGAGAAATAAATAGAAAGAAATATCTGTAGAACCGCAAAAAAATAAAAACAATTATCGTTCAGATACCTATCATATTCAGATTTAAGTTGTTCTAGAAATTTTTTTAGAAGTAATCGAATCACAGATGTAATTATGTATTTTCGTGTGTGTGTGTGTTTTTTTAATGTTTATTTTCTGCAATGATTATAAATTTTATGATAAATCAAAATTGTATTTTTTAATAAAAGAATATAATTTTTGGCAAAAATAAAATTTTCATAAAATTTTATAAAAAATTAAAAACAAATTAAAGCAATAACTTTGCTATGCATTTTTCATACTTTTCAATTTTATCTATATAAATATTTGATCTGATGGATTTTTGTACAAATATTTCCAACGTTAAAGTTGTGGTACAATCATATTATGGGTGGAAAAATGGATGCTTGGTATAAATATAATAAATATCATATATGTTAACCATATGACAGACGGACATCGCTTTATATTTTTTATGTTATTGTGGAAATTACAAATGAAAGCAAAGGTTATAAAAAGTCCGAAATTAAAAAAAATATTAAATATTTATTAAAAATAGGAAAATTGATGGAAAAATAATATTACACAATTTATTTCTAATCTGCATTTAATGTAACTGCAACACTAAATAATTAATTTATAAATTGAGATCACATTATCTTAAATGAATTAAAATTTATCTTAAATCTAATAATATTTAACTTAAATAAGATCACTGGGTGATAGTTGAGATTCACCCTCAGCTAAATACATGCGCATAGCTTTAAAAAGTAATGCTATACCTAAATATTTTTTCTCTTTCATGGTCCACGTTTTGGCGGGACCATAATAATCACCACGTTTACAATTTGTTAAATGTTGTAAACCTAAAGCATCTATAATGGCAGCTTCTCGTGTATAGGCATCTATGGGTAATATATTATGAAAAACATGAAGGCAAACAACACCATTTCCATTGCCCCAAATATTGAGAATGCGATCAAGTTTTTTACTATCCAACGATTTTTGTGGAGGTGATTTAAATATGTCAACATTTAAAGGCTGTTTTTTAACTGAGAATCAACATATTTTTTATTTCTATATAATTATATATGAAGAAAGAATGTTAACTTACTTGAAATTTGTTTACCCTGAGCATTGGTTTTTGGATTTAATTCTTTATTATGTAAGCGAGAATGTGTTTTCAAAGCATCATATAAATGAGAATAGGGCCGAGCTGTTTTGCCTTTACCAACATAAAATATGGATTTTAAAAATCGCTGCCAAACATCAAATTCTTTTAAAAATACACTTTCTCCAGGTAAATTGCAAGAAATTCGAGGATCGATTAACATATAAATGAAACTTTGTTTTAAGTGTCCTTCACGCATTTGTTTTTTATTGATGTTGCCTTCAAAATATTCAATCGATTGTACATCATATTTTAAATAATCTTTTATCCGTTGAAAATCTTCTTCAGACTTCAAAGTTCTACACAATTCTACGGAAAATTCTGTAAAATATTTATTTAAAATTATATTTGAAAAAAGAAATCACGAACTTTCAAAACATTTTAAACCTCCTAATTTATTAACGAATGACAAAACTAAATGACATTATGGACGGCTGTCATCATTTGCAAATTTGAGGATTTTTTGAACTAAATGCCGAAATACTGTTTTACTCAAACAGCAATAAAAGCTCTTCTATTCTTCCTAACCATTAATTAATAGAAAGTCTGAACTTCTAAGTACTATATCAAATACTCAGGCCATAGCACATAACTAATATCAAATAAAAAAATAATTTTCTTATAATTTTCTTTTTATGATCAGTGTTTAACACTTTTATACGTAAGATATTTTCAAGTATTTGACGATAGAGTATAATTAATATAAATCAAATAAAAATTTAAATTTTTGTAATAATGAATGATTTTTAATGTTTCCCCCTATTTGTATGTTTCCCCAATAATGTAAGAAGTATATTGTGTTATAAATCCAATAAAACAAGAATTTCAGTAACATAATGTATATTCTAAACGAATATCATTTAAAAAATTAAAATAGTTTACTTACTTGTTTCATTAGCTTTTTGATTGTCTGACAATTCTCTCATATTTGTTGTTTTTCGTTTATATTTGATTAATCTTTTAATATATAATTTTTTTGTAGTTTTTGTTATAGGTCCCGGAGGTTCACCAAATGCTGTTAGTTCTGCTCGTAATGTATCCGTTTCATAATCTAGGGGTAATGTAATATTTGTAGATTGACTAGTCATTGTTGTGTCCAAATCTCGACCAGGAGTTTTTGGTGTACTAAAAAATTTTAAGTTAAAATCATTATTTGTAAATACATTCATGTAAATTACCAATTTTTCCTGTATTCAGCCTGTCTATTGCCCAAATTACTTAAAAGTTTAGTTTCATAAAAAACTAAACCATTTTCATCATCTGTATGTACATATGCTTCGGTCATTTGCAAAAAGTATTCATTATTTTTAGGTGAACGTATAAAATTTGTTGTATTATTGTGCCCTGCCAGCGGTCTATCTAGTTCTTCTTCTGTAGGCGATGCAACCAAAATTTCAGGTACGGTTTGATAACTACTTTCCATATCTCCACTTTGTTGTGGCGATGGTGTTTGTGGCCGTTGTATTTGATTAGTTTCTGAATCTTGTATTTTAGCTTCGGCAACTGTTTGCATTAATTTACTTAAGCTCATATGCGACTTTAGTGGTGGGGACTTAGTTTGCTCTTCGATTTTATTTAATTTAGATGGTAAATTATGATATTCAGTGGTCTCTATAAGAGAGGAAGAAGTCGAACCACAAGCTCCACTATCAACTTCAATATCTTCCTTTTGTTTTGTTTCTTTGAGAAGAGATTTTTCCTTTAGTTCGGTGTTAGTAAAATTTAAATGATCATTTTCTACAACTTGATCTATCATTTCAGCAATATCATCAAATTGTTTGAGAATTGATTGGCGGGCACGAGATTTTTGTACTTTCTCCCGCCACGTTTCAATTAAAGAAATACGTGATCTTTCACACGAGGCAGTGCGTTCCGTAAGTTCTTTAAGATTTTCTTGTGTTAAGGAAAATATATTTACAGCTTCTTGTATGGGCTCTGGTGAAGACATATTTAGTTTCTGCATAGATATAGAAAGTATATCATCATTTGAACCTTTATCCTCTTCATTATGATCTTCTTTCTCTTTAATTACTTCTGGTGGATATTCAGGAAATTTCGGTTGAGGTTTATGTCTTCTGTGGGTTATGTTAATATAATATGGTGAGGTAACATCATAATTATAATGTATACGATTTGGTGTAAATTTATTATTCTCACTTCCATTACCAAATGATTCATCTAAAGAATTTGTTACTTTTAATAGATTTTTATTTTTTGCGATTTTATAATCATCATTAATGTTTCCAGTTCTTTGTGGAGTAGATGATGGATTGACGTCTGTTTTGCTTAATAATCTTTGTTGCAAAGAATTTTCAAATTTTGATTCTGTTAGTATGGATGTTTGGTTTTCTTTGTTCTTTTCATATTTTTTAAGAAAAATGTGATCTTTCATTATTTGCACTACCTCAAAGTAACATTCATCAATAGCATATAAAACTGGGGTTTTTTTGTCATTGTCATATACATCTAATTCAGCGCCATGTTGCTAAATGTGTTAAGAATTTAAAATGCAGTTTAATTATCTTAACATAAAATTAAAAATAAAAGCTTTGTCTTTAGATAAAATTGTTAGATATTGTAAATGATACGATAAGTGTAAGACGTATAGTGTGGATATAGTATAAATCCATATAATGTTTTATATCTGTGTTAATCATGAGAATTCATGAAAATTCTCAAATCCTTATATATACTAATCGTTTAATGGATGTTCTATTACTTCGAATCAATTTTATACAATTTTTTAAACATATAGCTTATTTTTTAACCCAATTTCTATACAATTCAGTATTTAATTATTTACTTTACTGTTTGATCAAAAAGTATTTGTTTAGGTAAATATGGCTGTACCAACAACTATAAATATATAAAGATGTTGCAATGACATACATTGTACTGCCAGCGCCAAATGCGTCCAATGTTATACTCAGAGAGAAGGGTTATTGTATGGTAAGAATTCTTGTTTTATTGTTGTAGAAATAAAACTAATTCGATTTGCACCATTATTATATAAATTTTAAGAATTACATGAAACTAGCAAATTATGTAAGAAATTACCTAATTATTACATAGATATGCACCCGCGATAATGGTCACAACCGAGATTTTATTCAAAGAGATGGTGGTGGGCATTTCTGGCGAGAGGGCCAAGTTTCAGTTAATTTTTAAAGGGCGATGTCAAAACTTTTATATAAGTAAAACTTTTATATAAGGTAATTACTTCAAAAGTATTATTAAGAAATTTAAAAAATCAATTTTATTCAATATAATTCCGTTAAAAGAGGCTTGGTCAATTACTAAACGGTAGACGGATTTTTCAACAAGATGATTTAGACATTAAATAATTATTTCAGTACGAAGTAAATAAAAAAGCTACTGTAAAAAACAGTCAAAATCTTCCGGCGACCTTGAAAAACTTCTGATCAAACAGATCAGAAAGTTTTCTGCGTTTTCCAAAATTACTTTATTTAGTTCTTCGATAGTAATAAAATATTTATTGCAACATAACTTTGGACCTCTACCATTTCAGAACAAGGCCTCTTATCTGGATGCATAGTTGCAAAGCCCAAGTAAGGAGTAGAAATCGAAATGATTCTAGCGATGCTACTGATGGATTATCTAATCTCTGATTGCTATGAGTAATTCACGAAGAACAATATACAGAACAATAATATTACTTTATAATTTTTTTTACTTACCAATAACAAACGTACAATTTCCTGTCTACCGTAGATAGCAGCCACATGCAAAGGTGTCATATTATCATCACTACGACAATTGGGATCAGCTAAAAGTATTAATTACAAATAAAAATTAACTATTTATAAAATAAATTCTTACTACCTCCCATTTTCAAGAAACGTTTTGTAACATCTATAGCCAATTGTTCATTTTGCATGCCACAAACATAATGAAGAGGTGCAATACCTCTGTCTTGTGGCACATAGGATGGATCAATTGCTTTACTATTACGTTCTAATATAAAATTTATGTCACTTTAAAGAAAAAATAAAATATTTAATATATTTATAATAATATAATTAATAATTTTATATTTACCTTTCATTTTCATCCTCCAGGGCATCCAATAGGATCAATGACAAATAATTTGTTCTTTGATCCATTCTTAATTAAACACACAAACTTACACACAGTTGTTAACTTTCTGTTATAAAAAAAGACACTTTATACTTAATACGTTTTACTTGTTTTAAAAATTTCCATTTAATTTTTGTTTTAAATTCTAATTATATCATTGCATTTGTTTCATTAGTTTTACTTTAAATTCCATATTTAAAATGTTTGCATTATTTTTAACGTGATGATATTTTACGCTAGAGGTCGGTAATGTTCGTAAGTATAAATAGTCGCATGACATTATGCCAGATCGTCAAAATATCGATCGCTGTTAAGTTATCAAATCGTCAAGTGGCAACCTCAACAAACATTTTGCCCGTGGGTGTTTGTTGACTTTTTATAATACGGGAGCTAGAGAAAATTATGGGCCAACCCTCGTAAAATTAAGCACATCGGTGTTTTTATTTATCTTAATTTGATAAATTCTTATCACAATAGCGAACTATGTGTGTCAAATCAAGGTAATATTTTTAAAGAGGGTTGTCTGGAACCTATGAGAGGGTTGGGGGCCGTATGGGACCAATTCTTGTATAATTTGATACATAACTTAAGAATATTATGGAAAATTTTGTGCCAAATTTTGTTAAAATCGGTTTATATTATGGACTCTAGTCCGAGAGGTGAAATAATGAACCCATCGTCACAAGCATCGTGGGCCAAAGTAATGACACGTTGCCAGTTTTATTAGGATATCTCTTAAGTGGTGGAAGCAATATTTTTTCCATGCGTTACAAATTTATGCACAAACGCATTATACCCCAACCACCATCTACGGTGGTGTATATACTCTTGCATCAAATCAAAGTCTGACTTGATTTAGCTATGTTCGTCTAGCTATCTTTCTGTCTGTCGTTGGAACGCTCCCATCCACAATAACTGAACAATTGGACCGATATCTGAGGAATTCTCTAAGTGTATGTTTTTAATTTAACGATAAGGCCCCATCCCGGAATAGAAATTTAAGTTTAAAAACTCTTTAGTGTGTTATAATTCCATCCAAAATTCAGTATAATTTTTTTATTGTATTTTATTTCCTATAATATAATAAATTAATTAATATCAACTCTTATTAAATTATAGCTCATTTATAATTCTCCATTTTCCACAAAAGAGTTTTATGCTTATAAAACTCTTACATATAAGTATTTCAATTCGGCTAAATAAACATTGAACTTGAGCTTAAGTGAATCACATTCTACTATACCTCCCATATGAGAATTACGGAATAGCAGGTTCAAATTGAGGCTACTACCTAAAATCGATTTTCAATTCAGAAATAATATCTTCGACTCTGATATTCTGGAATTTTGTTTTTTATTTCAAAAAAACAATTATGGGATATTAACGTGTCATTTCACAAAAAAACCTCTTTCGCTTAAAATTTTGTTTATTGTTCACACTTTTATTACTTTATTAAATTATATTTTTAATTAAATTAATTTTTATTTCCCGCAACTAAATCCGTTAATGTTTTACTTTCAATAACATTTTTATAATAACGTGCTGAATATTTGGCAACACGTTCTTTGACAAAACTAGACATATTCACATAATACAATCCAAACTTTTCACTAAAGTTTTTATAGAAGAAGAAAAAGGAGAAAATATAAATAAAAACAAACAAATTAAAATGTGTTAAAACAACACTTACAAACACGCAAACTTCTTAGCAAAAAAGTGAACAAGAAGAAGAAATACATAAAAATAAAAATAACTTACGTATAACCCCGCTGCCATTCAAAATTATCGATTAAACTCCAATGCGTATAGCGTGTTACATTGCAACCCATATTGATAGCATTTAAAACAGCTTGTAAATGAGCCTTAAAATAATATATGAATTTGAGGGGGATATAATGAATTTAAGATAATATAAAGTACCTTGAGATAGTCAATACGTTCAAAATCATCTAACTGACCTTCATCGGACCAACCATTTTCGGTTATAATAACTTCAATATTATTATAATTGTTTTTAATCCAACTGATATGGAAGAAAATATTAACTTTGATCTTAATGGAATGTATATTAAATATGATTTGTTCTTACTTTAATAAACCCTCTAGACCCTCTGGTACACAATATAACCAACTGGATTTGGCTCTTTTCCATTTAGCATCTAGTGCATATTTTAAACGTGAATCGTATTGTACTGATGGTATTTTTCCTTGCGGTGGTTTGGCTTCATCTACATAACGTGACGAATAATAATTCAATCCTAAAAAGTCTGCAGAATGTTTAATAATTTCTCTTTCGTGTTCTGGTATACTTCTCAGGCGTGACCATGCCCTTCCTTCTTCCCTACTATTTTTAGCAATATCGTCTAACATTATTGATGGATAATTACCACTTTCTCCAAATAAAGGATAGGCCAACCAGCCCAACTTTAAATAGTAATATTTAATTTGATTTAGAAATATGCATTAATATCACATAGTGGTTCCAAGAGTTTTTTTTAATAATTCTGCTACTTTAGAACTATTGTATATTTTTTAACGAAATTTGACATGGAAATTTTTGAGGTATTTTCCAATTGATTTGGAAAAGGACATGTTTCTAGTGGATCCTATTCACCTCGGTATAACGATTTAAAAAAATGTTTCCCCTAATGTCTTTGGATTTACTTTATATGCATTTACATTAGAAATTCTTTCAGTATTGAAAAAAAATTATAGAAAGGAAAAGTTGATTTTAATTGAAAAAATGTTACCTCTTTTCTGAAAAAAAACGTAAAAAACAGAGGATTTCGTTAAAAAATATTTAATAATTCGAAAGTTACAGAATTATTTCCAAAAAAAGTATTTTGGGGCAACTGTGCATCATTGCCAGAACATAACCTAACTTACAGAATATTGCATAGCACGATCTACTATTGTAGAGTTATTAGTTTTGGAGAAATAAAACCTGGTACTTAATGTTATTCCGACTTTTCCTTTTTGTTTCTCGTAAAACTCCTCACGGTATAGACGATATACTTTAGCATGAGCTCTAAGTGTAGTATCCATACAAATATAATCTGCAACACCATGATCTTGGCCCATAGGCGGATAGTTACCATCACCATAACCGGGTATACAATAATCATAAGGTTCATTAAATGTAATCCATAATTTAACACGATCACCATAGGTTTCAAACAATAATTTCGCATAATTGTAAAAATATTCGCTTAAAATAATATTTGTAAAACCACCATAAAGATTTAGAGAAGCAGGTAAATCATAATGGAACATAGTAACCATAGGTTCAATATTATTTGCTAAGAGTTTATCTATTATCATGTTGTAGTAGTCTATACCTTTTTGGTTTTTAGAGGAAATATCACCATTTGGTAATATACGTGACCATGATATAGAAAAACGATAGAAATTAACCTTAAAATTTAAGAATGTGAGATGTAAAAACATGAAGCACTTTAAATGTTTCTATATAATATTACTTTCAACTCCTTAAGAGCCTGTAAATCTTGGTCAAATTTATGATAAGAATCAGCTGCTACATCTCCAGTTGAATGATCATCAATCATTTCAGGATGTTCATGGGTAAATGTATCCCATATGGAAGGTCCTCGACCATCTGCATTCCAACCACCTTCAATTTGATAGGCCGCAGTAGATACACCGAATTGAAAATTTGGAGGAAAATATTTGCTACCCATTTTGTGATTTAGACTACACGATTTACCTTCATTTTCGTTAGCATTTGATGCTTTAGAGATTTTAAGTAAAATTACTAAGAATAAACTAAACGGAAATTAAATTATATATAAAATTATTTCTATTTTGTGTTTTAATTAAATTTTATTTCAAACCTTAATAAAAATATAACTTTGTCCCCATATTATTTTCACTGTTTTCAGCTTAAAATGCGAAATTTAACTAAATTGTTTTCACTTGTTCATACGGAGAGTGTAAAATACTAAAAAAATCTACTTGAACTACTACTTGAACTAGAGTGTCAACAATCATTAGCTGTTCTTATTGATAATTTAATTGAATTGTTTTATTTAAATAACCGATCTTATATGAGAGAAATACACTAGAATCTATTTGGACGGTATATATTTCTTATCAGTAGTTAAACAAATATTAAGAAGATTTCTAAAATTTTTTTCTAAATAAATATTAGGATCAGATATTATATCTTTATATTAAAATTATCACTTCATCAGTCTTCAACTTCAAATACCCTTTACAAGACATGTTCAGAAGTGTATAATGTACACAGATAAACAAAAGTCGCCGTCATCTATCAAGTGTAATGTTCAAAGGTTCCCCTTGTTCAGAATACAATTGAAATATGAAAGTGGTTAACTTAAACGAAAAGTAGATTTTATTCAAATATTATTTCAGTTAATATAACACTTTTTCTTATTTATATATAAAATAGGATGTGTGTATTTATGTAACGTACGTACTCCAAAATGGCTGGGACAATTAAAAAAAATCACAGAATGATACCGGAAAGTAACATAGGCTATATAATCCGATAGGACCTGTTAAAGAGGTACCCCCCACATAAAGCAAATATTAATTATCCAATATCTAAAGAACTATAACAGCGAGAGTTCTCTAAATTTGATCCCATATATTATTTCATGGAACGGTTTTACTAGACAAAGTAAAGGGCTGCTAGGACCAGGGGAAGAGGTAATGCACTGATTGATTATGAAATATTTAAAGAATTATAACAGCGATAATTTTAAATTTTGGCCCCAATCACTTTCTCAAGAAACTTTTTTATTATGCAAAATGTAGGACGGATAGGATCAGAGGAAGAGGTAGCCCTCGTACAAAGCAAATATTGATTAACGAATATCTAAGAAACTACTACAGCTAGAATACATGGAATTTGGTCGCAATTACATACTTCAAGAACTGTTTTACCGAATAAAATGTAGTACGGATAAGATCAGGGGGAGAGATAAACAAGCCTATGGCCAGTAAATGCCAGAAATAAAGCTCCTATGTCCAGGTTCCGCACAGGATAGAAAAAATTTTATTTTGAAATTTTGATATCTTATTAAAGAAATATCAGAAGATAAAAATAAAAATTTAAATTTTTGTTTAATTGTATATGCGATTTTTTTCTAAATTTGTTTGTTTTGTGAATAAAACAAAGAAGTTCTTTTGTTTTAACAAAAAGTTTTCGAATTTAGCTAATTCTTCAACCCCAATTAAACATCTCTTTAAAAATGTAGAGTTTCGTTTTGATTCCATCCATTTTATTCAAAACAGTATTACTGTTTAGTTTACTTTTAACCATTATTAGTTCTTAACTGTAAAGAAGATAACCTATTGTGATTCCAAATATCATTCATAAGATCAGAAAAAAACACATTCTCTGAACGTACCAAATTCTTAGTCTATTACATTATGGTACAAAAATGTGGCAATAATTTTAGTTTTTAATAAATGGTTTCCTTTTTTCCCATTTTTGTAAAATAAAAAGCAATTTTATAACTCTAAATATCACTTCGAGTTATACTGAAAAAAATAAAAAAATATCTACAGCTTTTTTTCAATCCTTGCTAACTAGTGAAATAATCTTTTCAGTGTATTCAAACTAATTGAGTTGTGGAAAAACAAACGTTTTCTGTTTGCACAATATTTTTTTTCACAAGTTGTATTTAAATAAACCGTGTTTTATTTTTATAATTTGCCGAAGAAATGTATTACTACTTTATAACATATATACGTGGGTTTTGTAATAATATTTGATCAAATTAAGATTAATATAAGGAAACCGACAAACAAAATTTCACGAAGGTAGGTCCATTATCAGGAATTATACGATGGTAGGGTACAACATAGTCGGACTTGATCGAGTTTCGAACTACATAGATGTCATTTTCGTAAAATTTAAAGTTTTAAAGGACATTCAAGACAGTTCATTGTAAATCGCCAGCAACTGATTTCACCATTTGTACAAATTTCTCATTTTTGGCTCTGAATAAGAGAAAAACTTAAAATTATTAAAAATTACACTTATGCAGTTTGATAGTACTATCTACTTGCTATACAAATCTGGTTTCGAATTTTGTAATCCATCATATATATTTTATATATATACAATATATTTTTTATAATGAAATATATCATTGGATGTCAAAATAAATTAAGTGACCTGCGTGGAATTAGATTCTATAATACGCACCTATATTACACCCGAAGTTTAAGATTGTTGACATTCTTTTTTTACAGTTTTTGTACACGAGGTAACCAGCGGTTAAATAAAAGTTGTTACAAAGTTTGTTTGCTTCATACTGGTAATCTACACATTTAGAAAAACATCAAAGATATATATATTGGAATGCTACCTACTTTACAGTTGAGGGACTGAAATCTTCAGATCATGTCAAATTTTATTAATATATCTAAAACGATTCAAATGTTATAAAATTATTTCCAAAACATTGTTTACATCCACTGTTCTAAAATTTTTTATAGTTTGACATCACTGTTTTAAGTTATTTTGTTTTCAAAATTAAACAAGAAACTTATCTGGCAACACTGTTCTCAACATAAACAAATGAACAGCTGATAGCAAACGGTTAAAAATATAAACAAAGTGATTTTAATAACATTTTAATTTATTTTTTTCAATTGAAACATGTTAATTTTACCAAAATCCAGTTTAATTAACACAAAAATAGCACAGTTTTATAAAACGACAACTTTTACTGATACTGAAAATGTTTCAGATTATTTCAATTCGAATGGAACGTTTAATACAAAAATAATTGTTGATTATTTGTGGCCGAATCAAAATTTGGAGTGCATTTTGAAAGGTAACAAGATTTTATAATCAAATATATTAATGTAAAACATTTTCTTATATTTTATTTTTAATAGATTTGGGAAACTATACATATGAGGATTTTTTAAAATGTTATACTAAATTATTGCCCATTTTCCAACATACAGATTCTGTAATAAATGAATTTAATAAAAATGTTAGTGCTGAACTCAATATTAAATGGATGGGTAAAAATGTGGAACAATATATGTGTATCAGAACTTCTTATTATAAAAACAATGAAACTGATATTTTTGAACACATTTTACTATTAACCTCTATATTAGCAAATGCTTTAACTAATGTGCATCTATCTTATCAAACCACTGGAAAACATGCACCACACTTACTAAAAGACTTAATTAATTCTAAGGAAATTATACATGTTTTTGGCTTAGATATGGTAAGTTAATTAAGATATATAAAGTATTGTTCAAAAAAAAGCAACTTTTCCCCAGTGAATACCTACAATTAGGCAAGCACTAGTTTTCTACTATATAATCTACACAACAAAATTAGTTAATTTTCATTACCGCAACTTCGTCAGAGCTTAACTAACACAGAAGGGTTTTGGAGGATTTGTCCCACTTGGTACAAATTTCTCATTATTGTTCTAGGACTTCTCAAAGCCTTGTTTACCACAGTGACAGGAGGTAAATTTCGGTATTTATAGAGCGTTGTAACGTAACTGCATATTGCTTGTCATACAAACAACAGTTTGGGAAATTTTGATTGATTTTCTTTAACATTTCCACGAACATCAGTAACACAAAATTTTTGACCAGGAAGTTGCGAAAAATCTGCCAGAACATACGTTTCATCACCTAATTTTAAGCAGCGTTCCTATTAGAAAAAGTTAAAGCAGGAAAAATATAAGTTAAATATAATCTATTTGGGGTGTGCCATTTAAGAAGATAAAAAGGTTGCTGCATCTGTTTTCTTGTTTAAAAATCTTCTTTTAAATTTAAAATAACCTTAATCTTAAATCCACCCATTCATTCATTCATTCATTCATTCATTCATTCATTCATTCAAAGAAGTTAGTCAAAGATTATTAATCACCTTAATAGATTCAAGTTTTGGTAGTTGCTGAACTTGAATTCTATTCAATTTTCGTTTTTATTTTTAGCTTATAATCTCATTGTGAAATAAACATATTTTTCATTAATCTGTTTAAAGAGTACATGCAAGGCAATGACTCGGGAAAAGTTGTTTAGGATTCGAACAAAACTTTATTTGTACCCTACACCACCATAGGAGTTATCACTTTGAGTTTGCATCAGCACAAACGCATGCAGTATATAACATGCAGAAATAATTTTGTTTACTATTAAGTATATCGATAGTCTCAAATTAGTTCCTGTGCCTATTTAACAATAAATACTATATTAATTCAAAACATCATACCAAATTTCAATGAACGTAACACCCATACAGATCCATTTCCAAAAAAATCCTTACAATTCACATATATCAAATATGTTAGTATTTAGGTCGGTCCATAATTTTTCATGACTGTTTTATGGTGTAGGGTATTCCATAGTTGGCTTTCACTGACTGTTATTATTTAACTTATTTTTTATCATTTTTTGGAATTAATTTCAATATATTTCAGGTTCTGTTTTTAAAAGTTCTCATGGGTTCACCAAATTCTATCAATTTACGTAATATTGTTTGGCATGGTTTTCCAAAACCATCCGATATACCAAATTATTATGTTAGTGTTATAACAATAACTATACATACTCTGGGCTCTATACTTGAAAGAAAAAACTTCAAAATTCAAGAAAGACCACAAATTCAAACATTTGAAAATCATATTGAAAACATAACTAAAGATTTTGAGTTCAAATTTATAGATTTAAAATTAATACAAGAACAAATTGAAAATTTAAATACTGACTATAAAGAATATTGGCTGAAATTATTAACTTATTATAGAACAGAAAAATATAAAGAATTTATTATACTTGCTCTAACACAATTGGAACTTTTGTTAAGATTACACTATGGACAAGTTAATAATTTTGATGTTACAGCGAAATTGGATGAATACTACATAACTATGGATAGTATTTTTGAACCTTATTTAATTAACAACGAGGGATTTGTGACAGCTAATAATAAATTATTAGATTTTAAAAATTCTTCATTTGAAAGCTGTTTTCATTTGTTATATGATTTATGTATAGCGCTAAATGGTTGTCGATTACGTGATAAAGTTAGTCATGGTGAAGTTTATCTGGAAGCTTTAAATAATTCAAAACTGTGCTATGTAATATTAAAAATATTACTTTGCTTACTTTTTCCTCAAGATGTTAACTTATTTATCAATTATAGAAGTAAATTACATTTAAATTCAGTTTGTAAAGTAAATTTAAAGAAATCGTATGAGAAATTAATAAAGTTTAGTGATAATAAAATTTTAAATGATAACAATTTGGATATAAGTGTATTTAAACTAGATAATATTAAGCTTTCAATATTTAAACGTCCCAAGAAGGAATCGATACTAATGCTATTAATTAACAGAATTTCGGAAAATATTTACAATTGTGTGGTAAACTATGAAAAGTCTATAGCAATACGCCAGTCTTTATTGGAGCAAAGAGAACTACATTCTAAAAGGCGTAAAACTTTAGAAAAATTACAAAATACTTTGCCAATTGTTGTCAACACCTTATGGAACATTTTGCTTGCCATTAGTAAAATATATACGCTGCTGCAGAATGACTTTTTCCAAGTACTGGAAGAAGACATTAAATTCAATAAAACCTTAAGGTAACAATATTTAAATAAAATTTAAATAGATGTTTTAATTTTCTATATTTTCAGATATCTTAAGCATAATTTAAGCATAATTGAAAATTTTGTTAAATATTCTCATTATGAAAGTAACGAATGGATTAAATCTTTGGAACTGTGTAGGAAATTTGAAGAATTTCATAAGAAATTATTTGTATTCGAAAATACGAAAATTAAGAACAAGGAACTAACTTAAATAATTAATTTTGAATACATTGTGATAGGGTAAAACTCTAAATATAATTTTGTTAATAAATTTTATTTATAAAAATTTTAAAAATAAAAGTTTAAGTTTTTTTTAAGGTAAAAATATTTTATTTCTAAAATTAAAACTCTGTAAAATAAATCAAAATATTATGTTGCTAAAACGTACCAACATAGTACGTATGAACTATAAGACCTTGATCTATATTTTTCTAAAGCTCCTGCAAAATTTCCAAATTTAAAAACAAAATTCCAATTCGCTACAATTGTAAACATTTAAATTTTATTTATTTATTTGTTTTGCAAAAATAAAAATGCCATCAGATTTTATGCTTTTCAATGTAACGCTAATATTCATATGTATATTTGGACAGTATTGTTCGGAACTTAAACAAATTTCTTTTTAAAGCGATCAAAGAAATTATATTACTGCGCACTTGAGCCCCGACTTGTGTCGTTAATGAGGACCGGAAAAACGCTACGCAAATCGAGATGACGCAAATCGAATCATCTTTTTCTACATAAATTCACTGAAATTTATTTTTTCCGAAAATATTCAAAACAAGATAAACAAATTTTGTATTTTTGATAAAACAACAAGTTTACATTTTTTATTTAATTTACTTATTTATTTCTTAACCAGTAAGGGATTTCTTGCCATAGTGTCTTGTTTCTGTTGCAAATTGTCTTTACTGTTGTTGCTGTTGGTCCAGAAGTTTATTCGATATTTACAACCCCGATTTAAAACGTTTCTTGCGTCCAATTTAACTTCAAACTTGTTACTTTTATTTAACTTTGACACATTATTTAAATCTCTAATGTACTTTAGCGAAACACACCTCATTCTTAATATAACTTAAAAAGTATAGGGAATTCTCATTATTTCACGCAATCATGGTCGAAACGACTCAAACCAGACCGACGCAACTTGAAATTGCAACGACTCAAATCATATTTTTTTGGTTCTTAAAAAGCAAAGCAAATCGAAACGACGCAATCAACAAACATTTTTTCTATATCAATTACAATGGGTCGAAATGTTTCTTTAGAATTTTTATTTATTTTTGCAGGTTTCGAATGGCAATTTTTATACTTGATTTTGTTTTTGTTTCAATTATTTTCAAAGAGGTAAAATTTATTTTCTATTCGTATAAAAATAAAAGAATGATACATAAATATATCTAAATAAAACAGAAACCACTAAACTTATATTTTACAGTTTAAATCGAACACCCTTTTTCTGCTCTTTAATAAGAGCCCATTATCTCTTGTTTAACACAGTGGCAGGATACCAAGCCAGGCCAAAAAATAAGTGGACGAATTTATAATACTTTTTATAAACTTTCCTTCATGTAATTTTTGGTATCTATAGAGCTCGTAGCGCAAATGAATTGCTTCTTTTGTCGTAAATCCATATTACTTGCATTATCGAGAACTCTTTTGGAAATTTTGACTGATTTTGGAACCTAAACTTTTCTTCAACATTAAATCGAACATCTGCAACATAAAATGTTGACCAGGAAATTGCGAAAAATTCGTTTTTGACCTCTAAGTTTTTAGAAGCGTTTCTGTTATTGTCCCGTTACTGTTTGATTGGAAAAGTTTGACGGCAGACTTTTGAATGTTTGCATGTTGAAAATATTTAATTATTGTAGTACGGACTTCATTCTGGTCACTCATTTTAATCAGATTAACAATATATTCACATGTTTTACTCACTCCTTAGACATTAAGTGCACTAATAAATAATAGAGATTATTTTCATTTTTTCAAAAGCGATGTAAGACTATGGGTCTACTTATTACTAAGGAAAAGTTGCTTAGATTTTGAACAGTACTGTATATATTTTTGATCATAAATATTGTTTTAGTTACAATAAAAAACAATACTAAATGAGAAAATGTACAAGCCATGTTTCACTTAGGTTGACAACCGCAAAAGAGGTCAAAGAGCCGTAAATCCGGTATTGTAATTATAAAAGAATCACAAATAGAAAAAATGGAATATTAAAATCTCAATTAAATTTAAAACATTTACTTACAATAGCTCGACAAAAAGATAAAAAGCCCATAAATAAAATGCTGCTTTTTTGCACAAAACGATAAATTCAAAACTGAAAGAGAGAGAAGTGTTTTAATTGTTTTAGCAAAAATTAAAAATAAACTTAAAATCGTGTTGTTAGTTAAATAAATTCTTATTAATAAAACATTTAATGGGGTTAATTAAATTTTTTGCCTTTTAAATACAAATATTTTAAAGATTTTTCAATACATTTTCAGTTACATATTTTTATGAAAATATATTTAAGCTTTTAAGCTTCGTTAAACTGCAAATTGTTTTAACAATTTAACATTTTCTATTCAAATTAATTATGATTTCTTAAACAAATATGTTTTTTTTTCTTTTTCACTGAATGCATTCGTTAAACGTTATTTGTTTTTAAATTGAAATAGTTTTAAGTAAATAATTTCATACTTAAAGTTCAAAGACTTTTAAATTGGAAAAAAATAAATTAAATTATTAATATAATTTGTAAATAATAATAATTGTTTGGTATTTAAATAAAATGTTATCAGATATTAATCTAACGGCTTATATTTTAAAAATTTTCGCGATTTTTTTAATAAAAAATTGTAGGTTGCTAATATTCGTCAAAATGTTCAGGAGAAATTTAGGAGAAAAGCAGATTTAATTTCTTAGGAAAAATCTTGGTATTAAAATGTATGTAGTGTAGGTAAAAACAAGCCGTTTGTTATAATGGACTTTTCAAAAATCCTAATATTAATTACAGAATATTTGGAAAAAAGATTTCTGTCAACATATTCTTGATGCAACTTGACATTGGCGTCCAAATTATGCTAAACCAATATTTTTGACGTATAGGATGTAATTTACAATAAAACACAAAATCGATAAACCTAAAGGACTAAAACAATAACAAAGAAGCAAGGATGTTATAGTCGGTCAAGGACGATTCTACACTACAGTGTTGGTTATAAAAAATAGTTACGAAAAATTAATAAGCGATCCTCGTATAATTCTTTTAACTAATAACTTTTATAATATATTTATAATTTTCTGATTTATTCTTAATTATGCAGTACAATATTGAATGATTTATGCCCTTAAAAATGATATTTGTAAGGTGGTTTGTATGGGATCTACGAGAAAAAAAGGACCGACCCTCGAATGTTTTGGTTTACTTGTGTAAAATTTCGTTAAAATCGCTTTATATATATTTTTTATTAGCTTAAAACCCCATTTCGGGAGGAACATTTGTATGAGAGGTACTTAAAATATTAGACAGAACACAGCCAATTTTAATAAGCTTTGCCCTTAGGTCCATATAATAATATGTACCAAATTTCACACACGGTGGTGTAAGGTGTACAATTATTTTTGGTAGTCTGGCAACTTTTTATGAAAATTGCACTTTCTGCTACGTCTTTCATTTCTTTTAAATATGTATCTATACACAGATACAAATATGAATATCGTTTGTTGGGAGCCGATTTTGTTGAAATGATTTCAATATATCCCAATATTTAACTCCAATCATACAAAGCAAATATTAAATATAAAATATCTAAAGAACTATTGAAGTAAGGGTATAAGGATTTCCTCCAAATTATTTTCCAATGGAACAATTTTACTGAACATAGTGTAGGTTGGGTAGGATCAGCAGGAGAGTGATCCCCCACGTTCACGTTTCAAATCATTGATGATGTCAATGTAAATAAACTGAAAGAAAATGTGCCGTGGCACATTTATTGCCACATCCGCCATAGTCTTTAGAGGATTACCATTGCATTTATGAGAAGAATTGGATTGAAGAGTGCAAACATGTTAGATATGAAGCAAAAGTGATTTGATTTGAAAGGAGTGAGACGGAAAAATTCTAAACACACATTTTTCATTCAAACTTTTACCCTAAATATAACTTCATTTTTTATCAAGTTACCTTCGCTTTATATCAAACAAATGAATATATTGTTAATCTAATTAAAATGGGTGACTAGAAAAGTGTGCACCTAAATTAATTAATATTTTCAACAAAACCCAACTTGATCCTACAAAAAGTTAGCCAAGCATTCAAAAGACGGCCGTCAAACTATTTCCAATTCTTCTAAAACAGAATTTGTCTGTTGATAGAAAACCTGGTTGAGATAGAAGGAATGGTTCACATGATGTTTCTAAAGCTAAAAAAAATATAAAGCCCTTTCAAAAGAGCTCCAAGCACATGTTAGTTCAGTGCTCCTACTATTTGATACGAAGAGTTATATCTAATGCAGATTTAAAAGCATACAAGTCTCACAAAGATCCTGACAGGTGCTAAAATTTTATTTGTAACAACGGAATCTCTAAATACCGAAATTTACATCAAGGAATGTTTACAAAAAAAGACTTTATAATGTGTCAATTTATTTTTGATCTTGCCTTAAGTGATACAAGAACAATAATGTGGTGTTTGTACCAAGAGAGCCAAATCCTCCAAACTGATCAAAGTTAAGTCCAGAGGCAATATATTGTGCTCTAGTTAAAAGTAAAAATAATTTAAATTAAATAAAAATAATTACTAACTGTAAGTATTATGATTTTGTTTTTATTATTGCATATATGTACGTTAAAATTTTTTTGATCTCAGTACTTAGATTATTGGAAAAATTACAAAACAAAATGGATTACCAACAAAATATTAAGTCAAGATTTTAACAAATTGTTCATCTTCGTCACAATAGATGTGCCTATAGTTTTGTTCCACCAAAAATGAATATTTTTAACATTATTATTTAAAAATGGTGGTGTATGTTGATGAAAGGCCTTCCACTACCTCCGATATCAGATGTGGGCCTGTAATATTACAAATCAAGTAAAATTTTATTTATATTATTTTGGTGGGTTTTCTAAAAACTTGTTTATGGAATACCTGTGTTACTGCTAATTTAATATTTATTGTTTCCTAATAGGCCAATAACTTTTTATAGGAACTTTTTTGTTTCAGTTAAACAAAAATATACAAAAAAAATAAATCTGGCATTAAATTTACCCAAATTAAATTGTACTTTGCAGAGGAAAAACTTTTAATACTCTCTTTTAAATCATTAGACCATTAAGTTTATCTTTTGTTTATACATTTCTATTTCCCTTGGCCATAACTCACATATTTTCGTTATTTAATACACTTTAAATATCCAAAATATAAGGTGAGGTTTTTTCGGTCTAATCGGATCTGTAAAAAGGTTTCAATAATCAAAAAATAAACTTTTTTATAAAAATTCAAATTTAATTTTTCTCACCACCTTGGCTGGTGGTTACAACAACAGGTGGTACATAATAATATGACATTAAATCTAAAGAGTAACAAAAAAGGGCCGATCATGCACAAATTCTAACTGTCGGTCTACACCCTAAAAATATATATTTAATAATTGTTATATATTTTGTCATGACAAAATTGAAACATTAAAAACTAGATATGCAGACTTAATAACGAGAGGGGGAAGTAGAGGAATTTTATAACAAAAATGTGAATCTAGCGCTTCAGTGATTTTCTACCAAAAAACCTAAATCTGAATAAAAAACGAGTACTTAAGCAACATCATTAACAAACTTATTACATATTTTAAAGTTTAGTATTTTTGTTAAACATTTAAATTTATGCTTCAACTGCACCTCGTATGTGTATATGTGTGCGTTTGTATTTTCATCTATATGTATTTCGAATTCAACGTTTAGGGTTCGTTGTCATTAACCAAATACTAGATGCGACGTTCATCAGCCAGAACATTTGGCACTTTTAACATATTTATGTTGAAGTTATATATGTGACTCCCAGTATGATCATGTTGATGATCGTGGGTATTTAATATAAAGTTTGCGGTGTTTTTTTATGCTGCGTGAATTTCTATTTGTTGCTGTTATTTCGCTTTTTTCTATTTAGATCGTTATTTGATTATTTATAAAGACTCAATTTTTTGTAGTTAATTTCTATTGTTCTGATCTCATCATTATAATAACAATAGTTAAACATTGATTCCCAGTTTATATTTCAATTACAAATTTTCATTAAATTTCAGTTGTATTTCAACATTCGATTGCAACGGTTGTGTAAACGCGAAAATTTTTTAAAGTTTTAAATTAAAAACAAAAAATAGTTTTTGTTTGTGGTGAGTTGTGTTCAAAAGGATAATTGATTATTGATCATGAGATGCAAATGACAGTGAATAACATAAGAGATTTAAAATTGAAATAAAATAAATGAGAAATATTAAAAAAATAATAAATAAAATTATTAAAAATGAAATAAAATTTTGTAATAAAATTAAATACAAAAGTTATAATGCTATTTGAATTATTAAGAAGTGAGATTGAAACATTTTTATACGTCAATAAAAAAGTGATGAATTTTTTAATCTCTTTCGGAAACCCTTCCATTAACGTTTATAATGCTTTGGACACCTTCTTTCTGTGCTCTACAACTCTCTTTTAACAAGTGCTCAATAACTTACCAATAGCCTTAGCTCTTGGAAGTCCGGAGAATTTGCCTTTTTTGGTACAAATGTCATATTATTGTTCTTGTTTACCATAGTGACAGATGACAAGTCAGGCCAAAAATAAATGAACACCTAATGAATCATTTCGGTATTTATAGAGTTTGCTGTAACAAATGATTGCCTTCTTTGCCGCAACTGCAAATTGCTTGGGAAATTTTGACTGATTTTGGATCCTAAATTTTTCCTCAACTTTCCTTCAAGCATTAGCAGCATAAATTTCTTCACCAGGAAGCTGTGAAAAATATGACAGAACATACGTTTCGTCATCCATTATGCAGCAAAAATATTAAAAAAAAAACTTGACTAGCAGCGATCCCAACGGGAACCATTTGAGCCTTGCATGTTTTATTACATGCATTAGCTTTAACCTTTATTCCTAAATATTCCGATTACTAAGTTATCCCGGCTGATTTCCTACCGTATGTGTTGGGGGCTCTTTATAAAATGGACCTTAATAAAGTTGATCAAGTATTTTAAGGTCTGCCGTCAAAATATTTAAAATGTTATTAAACATTTACGGAAGAATTTGTTATTGATAGAAAATCTGGTTCAGGTAAAAGGAATGAACTACATTATGTTTCTAAAGACAAAAAATAGAAAGGATTTTTACAAGAGCCCCCAAAACATCCGGTAGTAAAGCAGTCACAATACCACAATAATGTGGTATTTGCAACAATAGAAGCATGAGATTTGATTTTTTCCATCAAAACATAAATTGAACTTAAATGAAAAATCTATATAAATCTAGCGAAAAATCATCTCTAACATTTTTAATAAAAAGGGAGCGTTTTTCCAAAAGTTTGTACGGATTTTTATTATTCTTAAATCTACTTAAAATGCTTTATTCGATTCAGTGATTTTCATAATTTTTTTATTATCATTCAATATTATTCCAGTTTCATATCTGCATACAAGATCAGGTGAAACGATCAACAAAATGCGTAGTTGTCACATACGATTAATGAATCACTCAGGTGTGATTGTATTGCTGTTGTTTTTCGTTATTCATACATCGCAGGCCTTGCAAATACCTAAAGATGTGGAAATTCTTGAAGGTTATGAGTTTGATGAATCACCAGAATATTATGCTACCGATGCCAATTACTATGAGGCACGCAGTATGTTGACAGGAATGAATAAGGCCATACGTAATAAAAGATCAACACTGGAATATGATCAAGCTAAAGGTTTAATAAGTAAAACGTCGATTAATAAAAAATTACAAGAAAGTCTAATACATAATGTTGAAAGTGGTCGTATTGAACTATATCAACCACCACCAGAGAATGAAACGGGACAGGAAGATTTAAAAGCAGAGGCTCGGAATGGAGATAATGCTGCGGAAGGCGAAATAGCAGAGGCTTTACCAAAAGCAGAAAAACAAATTATGGATCCAGATTATGATTATTATTCACAAAGACATATTGCCAGTTGGAAAGATCCAGTGGTAAATACAGATCATGATGACGATACAATAGCAGAGGCTACTAGTGGTTATGCAGCAAGGGCAAGACAAGCTAGAGTTAATTTTATAACCCAACCACGTAAAGAGAATGAACCGCCTAAGGAGTTGCCCGAACCTAGAGTAACTAAAGTAACACCACCTTTAACGAAACCTCATTATGAACAAAAATTTAGTGCAGCAGCTCCTGCATATAATTATGAAATGTATCCTTCACGTTCTTATGATCCCTATTTAAGGCGTTATGATCGGTAAAATTTAAAATATACAAATTTTGCATCGTTTTTAATTTTCTTCTTTATTTACCAGCTTTGATGAACAATATTCTCGTTATGATCCCTATAATTATGAAGATCACTTTCTGTACCGACGCCATTATGATCCTTATGATAGCTATAGTCCACGTGTGCCTCAATACCCTGAACCCTATTACAATTATCCTGATCGTCGTTATGATATACCAGAACCCCGAGAATATTTACCCTTATACAATAATGAAATTTATGAAAAATCCGCTTATGCACCCATTACTTATCCCGATCCTTATCCATTACCCTCAAAATATCCTATCGATTATACAACATCTTCTAAATATCCTGCAGATTATGTTCGTAGTAATAAACGTATTGTGTACTATGCTCATTTACCTGAAATTGTACGAACTCCATATGATTATGCGGCTAACAATTACAATCGTGATCAACGATATGATGGTTTATTGACACCCACTAAAACATTACCGAATACATATAAAATTGATAAAACCGGAACTCCAGCTACATTAAGTAATAATCCGAATGTAAATACAGATCCTTATGACTACATGAAACGCGATAAAAAAGATCGTGTTACACCGAAGCCTATTAAGGTAAATAATAGCAATGGACGACAATAAGAATATGAAGTTTTAAAGGAAGAAGGTGGGAAAACTGTGAGGAGAAGAAATTATAGCTTAAGTTTTAATGAAGATTATACCAAAAAGAAAATGAAAACAAATCTTATTTACTCAAATTAGTTTTAAATTATTTACCCATTTTTTAGTTAGTTGTCTTTTATTATTTTAATAAAATCCAAAGAAATTTATTATTTATTTACACAAAATTTTTAAGACTTCTTTAAAATTATTCGTTATCAAAATATGTGTCCAATTTTAAGGGCTTCGTTGAAAAATGTTAAGCGGTAGTTGAAAGTAACCATTTATATGATATTCTATTGAAGTGAACGAGAGCTGTAAATGAACTGAAATAGAACTGAAAATAGATCTAAAACGGATCTGGAACTGAACTGAAAATGGAGCTAGTATTGGAAATAGAACAGTGCTTGAACCGGAAACTAGAACAGATAACATCGAATTTATTTCAGTTCCTTTATAAAGTTACTTTTGTAAAAGATGTCAGTCATTATGTTTCATGACAAACAAATCGATAATTTGGTTAGAAAGAGTGACCGGATAAGAGGTGTATCACTAGTGATTAAAACCATAAAAATATATATTTTTTAATTGTGATAATAATTTCAATCAAATTATAAAAATTTTAACTGGAAGATATGTGGTTTCGTTTTTATTAAAATATACGAGTGTTTAGCATTTTTCCATAAGGGGAAGGTCATGCAAATTGCAACAACCAAGTAAGGCGGAAATTGAAAAATAATGGCAAAGAGAAAGATTAATTGTCTCCCCATTCTAATTATCGTAACTTTTACAGATTTCGATAAAATGAAGATAATCTCCTGGCATTTGTAACTATTACACAATATTCAGTGATTAATGAGATAACAGTATGCAAATTCATCTTAGAGGGGTCCAAACAAATTTAGATTTGTTTCGATGTAGAACAGGTACATTTATTTGAAAATTTTTCCTGCATTAACGCTAGAAAGTATTGCGAGATACTAGATCTGCAAGAGATAAGCGGTTCGCTGACTGAATGGTCCATCTTCTCATGGCAGGAAATTGATCAAAATCTGGATAATTTATCCACAATATTATAACTGATATTAATAAAATGACCTTTCTACCAAGTTTAGTTCTAGATAGGAATGTTTTGCACCAAGTTAAAAAATGTACATTCAATTTGGATGGTGGGTAGGCAACCGAAATAGATTTCAACGCTGCTTTGCTATCATTACAAATTATAATGTTCCTGTCAAAAATTAAAATGTAATCTGACAAAATGCGCTTCCTAAAACCGAAATAAGTTTAGACATTGTCCTTTGTAATTCGGGTATTTGACAAGAAAGAGAATATATATGATATGAATATTCACTTGAAACCATTATCTTTTCTTTGCCTATTTTCTTCATTATATTTACTAATTTCTTACTCTATACTATCTTCTAATGGATTAGCTATGGGTCTTCAAATGGAAGTGTGTGTGATTTATAGTCTACATCCCTTTTTATCCATTTAAAATTTATTTTATTTATGAATTTAAAAAAAAATATTATAAAATCTCCCCTTTTTTCAGTAACAATTTGAAAAAAAAAATGATTTAAATACAAAAATATTTAAAATTGCCCCAAGAAAATCATATAACTCATTCATTAATTTCACTTAAATAATCAAAAGATTATAGAAATTTATCAACCTACAGAAGGGCAGAGAAAAGGGGGAGGGGATCAGTTACAGTAAACAGTTAAAAATGATGACACACTTTGACATGATATCAAAATCACATTAAACAAACAAATTAAAAAGACCTGTTTTTTTTTTTTTTGTTCAGATATTTTATTCTAAAGGAAGACATAACGGTAAAGGTCACAAATAAATACAAAAATTAAAAGCAAATCATTTCCTGTTCAACGCATATAACGAAAATTTAAATAAATACAAAATTATAATTGTTGCTGGAAAGGACGAAAGAGAAATAAAAGAAATTTAATATGTGTAAACAAACACACACACACACATTAACATAAACAAATACCACCAGCAACAACAACAAATGATTCCGGTCAATTTAAATAGTAAAACAAACCAAAACCAGTAAAAAAATTATAAATTGTTAACAAGAGGAAGATCAAGGAAGAAATTATATCGAATTCCTCCCTCTCCCTTTTAGGCATAAATTAAAAATTCTCTTTCTTTCTTTCATTTCTATTTTGTTTTTGTGTTGGTATTTCTTTAATGTTTGTGTGTATATAAAGTGTAATATATAAAATGAATTGAAAATATGATGCAGCGTCATATCCGGTTGTACATAACGGAAATCTGCTTAATCTTGCGTTAATAAAATGATGAGATGACGAGGTCAGAAACATTCATCTTTGTTACATATATTATTTACTACATGTAAAGCAACACACCTCCTTCCACCTTTAGCCAATTTTGATTTAAACCCCCCCCCCTCTTGCTCCATTACAAGTCCATTTCATGTTCAACTTTCTCTTTGTGCATTCGTTTTTATTGTAATGGTCATGTGACGTTTGAAAATGTTACTTTTTGTTGGTTCTGTTTGTTTATTTCTGTTGTTGCTGTAACGTTTGTTTCGGTGATATGTCAAAAAAAAATCTATTCAAATTCAAATTGAGCATATTTTTAACGAAAATTTGCAAAAAATATTTTGTTTCGGTGTTGGTGTTGTTAATTTTAAATTCATTAAAAATTTTATTTAATAGAACTGTAAATGAAATTTTGATTTGCAAATGAAATAGTTGCGAGAAAAAAAATAGCACAAAAAATTGTATATATTGATAAAAATGCTGTCTGTCGTTAGCCATTTGCTACTTCCTTTATTTTTGGTAGCAATTGGATTCTGTGACATGTGTACTACTTTTGAACTTGAAAAGTGAAATATTTTTCAGTTAAGACGCATTTTGTATCGATTACAACAAAACAAAATTCGGAAAGCGAAAAGTGCGTCAACAATTTAAAAATATCACCAAAGCAAATGAACCCACGAATTAAAGAAGATGAACGAAGTCTGATGTAGATGCAATGACGAGGTTCACAGGGCAAATCCAGGAGTACCCATAAGAACTAAACTAAATGCCCACCTAGCAAACTGGTTTCCAGTTAAGACATTCTGCATCGATTAAAACAAATGGTAATCAGAAAGGACAAAGTTTGGTCTGTTTGGCGGATGAGCACAAATTCTTTTCATTATAATGATAGAATTTTCGAATCGCGCAAACCATTGTTAACAAAGCAATTGATGAAGTCTGTGACAGCATTGCGTAAAAGCGGGAAAATAAATTAGAAACGGAATTTTAATGCAGAAAGAAAAATTGTTGTTCTTGAACTGATCCAGTATATACACAACCAATTTAAAGTATCTAGATAGGAATTTAGCGGGGAAAGAAATGCTGATCTAAATACATTTATAACAAGTTTTTTTTGGAAAGGGTTTTATTTAGGAAATTAACTATTGCTCGTAAGAGGAAGCTTAGCTTTAGAAAAAGTAAGTATTAAAATATCTGATTTCTATACTTTGCTCCAACATCTTTTAACATTCCGGTTTATGTTTTTTTCACAAAACAATAAAATTTTTCGGCAGACAGGGTTGCATTTTATACCTGTGTTTTTATAGCATTACAACTTTGTTAAAAATAATGTCTAAGAGGAACCTATTTGCACCAGTACAACTGCACCTATGGGGTCTCTATCGGTCCAAATTCTTTAAATTGCAATGATCCTCCGATCAAAAGATGCAGATTAAAAAAAACAAAAAATCGATTTAACCCCCCTGTGGACAATTTTTAGCAATTCCACCAACTATATTAAATTATGCTATTTATTTGTCCATTACTGTAAAGTTCAACAGTTATGTATGCATGTTTACACTTTCGAATTTTGCATGCATTTAAAAATTTGTATATTCTAACTGAAAAGAACAAACAATCAGTAACAAGAATAGAAACTGGAAAATCGAAAAATAAATTTATAACAAATGTTGCCAATGGCCTTAACAAAAAGAAATTTATATTTTAAATTAAATTTAACACAATGTTATTTTTTTATATCGTTTTTCAAGGAAAAGTCACGTTAGTGAAATGAAAATAAAATAATAGAATTTTCTATTTGTTGTGTCAGCAGCTCAATTTGCCTTTAAAATCTCGGTAAAAAAGGATCAGTATTTAGGAAATAATATGGAAGGGGTTCCCTAACTCAGCCTCAATTACAACAAAAAACAACTGAAATTTTAAATAAGTCAAAAGGAAAAAAGTCCAGTAGTCAACATTTGTTTAATTTACAATAACAATAGTGGAACAAACAACCGACAGTCAAATAAAAGTACAACAAAAATTTTGGCATCAAAGGAATTTTCGGAATTCTTAATTAAATTTACAATTAAAATTACATGCGTTTCACCAAACTATGTTTGGACTCACTCCTGTTGTACTTATTTTCATCTTCTTTATTGTTTGTTATATTACCATTTCCTGTTCTTTGGTTGTTTGGCTCATCTCCTTTAACTTTCTTTTCTTTGCTCATCTCGACGTTCTTTATCTTTTTTTCAAACCAAAAAGTAAACTGTCCAAGATGTTGTTTAAGAAATTTTGCTTCCAACTTTTTTTCTTTAGTTTTGGAAAAATATTGTTTATAAGAAGTATAAGAAGAAAAAGGAGTCTAAAGTTTTACTAAGAACTTTGTTAATTTGTCCAAAATGTTCTTTTGTTTTTTTTTTGTTTTAAAAAACTTTTTCTTATTTGTTTCACTTTATGTTGTTAATCTTTGTTAAATTAAAAGAAAGGAGCATGAAAAAATTTATTAAATATTTATAAAAATATAAAAGATTTTGAAATAAAATTTGATTATTATAAACGAAAATAAGAATATCTAAGGAATGAGTGCGAAAAAATGATAACACTCGCTTGGTCTGTGAGGTCTTTTCGTAAGCCATATGAATTTTTTGTTATAATTTTTGTGAGTTTGATTGAAACGATTGATGAAAATTAAACATTTTTAAAATCTTAATTGACCCAAAAAAAGGAACTCGATTCAGTTTATAGCCAAACAAAATGCAAGCCTCTTCTTTGCACAAAATTTTGATGCTGACAACACCAAAATCATAGGTAGACAAAATTTCCTAAATAAGAGTCAAGCTATATATCGCTCATCTGCTGCTAGGTAGTCATAACTCAAAAAATAGAAACATATTTCTTGAAATTCGTGAATGAAAACATAATATTTCGTTAATTTTTCAAATGATTACACAAAATCTGTATTGTGAACTTAACAACTACAGAGGCGCTACCGGAATAATGCTTTATTTGCAGCAATAATTAATTAATTATATAATTAGCATATATATTTTTGAAAACCTGTAGAATTTAAGAATGACACGTTCACAAAAAATTTGCCAGATAAAAAATTATTTACTATACACTACTAATGTTTAAACGAAACTTGCGAATTTTGAGTTACATGAGCTTGCAGCAAATGGGCGATATGATGTTCACCAACACATTTTGTCGGAAAATGTGTTGGTGAACATCAAAATGAACAAAATGTGGACACGTTGTGCTCTTTTCTGAGTGGAAAGATTTTCATGACACTAAACTACAGAGTTAAGACCAAATTATCCGGAACATAAATCAGATGTACTCAGATGTACTTCAAATAATATAAACCTTAGCGCTGTTGAAGCCACTGAGCAAAACGAAAAAAAAGCTAACATATACAGTTGAAAATTAAAAAAACAACCATCCTCCTCCCTCCCAGTTTAAGTGTGATATGAAACACAATTGGAAGATAAAAAAAGCGAAATTGGAATGACAATAGAAATACAGAGCTGTTATCATAATTTTCGTTAAACAACTCCGACCACACATCACTATAGTCTGAAAGTAAAAGGGCTACCTTCAATCTGAAAGAAAGTCATCATTGTTAAATTACCAAAATGTGGAGACTGAAAAGATTGCAATAATTTCAGATAAGTTATTCCGTTATTTTTCTTCATTATAAAGCAAATAGTGATCAAAAGCAAGCTCCATAGACTAAGTCAATACATTACAAATTACAATCTGTTGTACAAACAAACTCTTATACAGAAAATACTATGGTCAAAATAAAGAAAGGATAAAGGATTCCTAAATTTGGAGGCCCCAGCAAAATTATAATAAATAACTCTCAAAATCTGGGGTGTTTTCCGATATAGATTTAAATTCCCAATAGAAATATTTAATGAAGCTCTATTTTAACGTTACACAGAAGTAAAAAGTCTCTAGTTTGGCCAACGGCCTGTACGTCAATATTAGCTGCGGAAAATTTCCCAATAAGGATAAAAGTATTCCAAATTAAATAAGGAATACTTTAATCGTTATTGGGATATTTTCCGCTTTGAGTTGTGGAGTTATTTTCCACCACCAAATTTTGAAAATGTTATGTGAAAGCCATATGCTCTCAAAAGGTGGTACTGGCTTTTTATATAAATTGAATTGAGGAGTACAAAAAATATTATACACAAATATGAGGGATTCTAGAAACTGTTTCAAAAAATGGAAAAGAATCTGTGATGAAATCTCTAATGGAATTTTGGTAGAGTGGCACAGAAAAAAACACTGTGAAGCATTGTTTTGAAGGATCTGTTAATTCAGAAAGAAAACACCTATAGCGAAGAAATGTAAGTCTCTATGAGATATATATGTATTGGCGTTTTATATAGGAAAATGTAAATAGTCCATATAAATGCAATAATTCAATCAGCATGGTATCTTGGTATCTTATCAAAAAATAGATAGTAATCATAGATTAGGACAAAATTCGCGTTTGTTTGATGATTACCATAAAGGATGTTACGATTAGACTAAGAGAAATTCGTTGTATCTTAGCTGTGATTCGAAACTTCTACGATAAAACGAAGAAATTTCACAATTTCACACATCTAAACTTCTTTCAATATCTCAATATAAATTATTCTTCATATAAATTAGTTATAAAGAGTGATATATAAAAGTTAAATCAATTGTTAAATCTTTTCACTAAAAGACACAATTTCAAAAAAATAATATTAAAAAAAACAACAACATCAACACAATCAACACTTTTTACACAAACACAGACGGAGTTGGAAACCGAGACAAATAAATGTAAATTCGCGAGTATTAAATTAACCCCCAGAGACTAAAATTATGTAAAGTACACAAAATATTCTTATTTTACTTAAGGATAACAAAACAATAATATCCTGGTACTTGACTCAAATCAAATGAATGTGTGTATATATGTATGTAAATATAACAGTAAATGCCATAACCTTGCAACTGTAAGTTAAACACAATAAAATATGTCCTTGCTAAAGTATTATATCCCTACACCAGTTTTCGTTCACTCTCTTCTGTATAAACATTTAATTGTCAAAGAAAAATATGAATGAAATAGTGTGTGTGTGTGCATGTGTATGTCTTGAAATGAGAAAGAACAAAGAAAATTATATTTTTGCATAATAAATAGCGTTTAAAGGAATTACAGTTAAAAATTGAAGGGAAAAGAGAGGGGTGGATTATGTGTTTAAGAAAAAGATTTTTATACCCTTCACTATCAAAATAAAGCGAAAAGAGTGTATTAAGTTTATCATTTCGAGTGTAATATCAGAAAAGAATCACCTAATACATCCTTGAACTATATTCGACTTAGCTATTTCTCTCTATCTTTTGAAAACGTTTTCCCAAAAAAGTTATTGATCAATAGCTCAGAATTCAATAATTTTTCATTCCGTTACATAAAATCGAACCAGTAGAAAAATTTTATAACCCAAAAATTGTACAATTTGATATGTATCATAATCGCTGTATTAAAGAGAGAACTTTTGGGACAACTTTTGTTTGTTTGTTTGTCCCAATGTGCAAAAATTCTTGGAAAATTCTTGTTCCCTCTACTTATTACCTAAAAGCCTGCTACTTCTGACACAATTTGTTTCGATCGATGCTCATACTAAAAATATGGGTAAAATCACAAATTGGAAATACCACATAACAGGATCATAAAAAATTTAGTATTGCTTTCGAAAAAAGCTTAAAATGCTTGAATAAGTTTCTATGTTATTTCAAAGCACATAAACTGCTAATTATGAATGACAGAGATGGTAGATTCATCCCATCTCTGTAATATATCTAAATAGATCGATATGTTTGACCTGCAATACCCCACAAAAAAGAGCACAGTATGTAAGTGCAGAAATTCTAAAAATTATTACAACTGCAACAATGTGCATTAGAGGTAATCCATGTCTACTTACATGCCTTCCAAACATGCAGTAATACGAGATTACTAAAAAAAACCTAGTTGTATCCCTGTGACTATGAATTAGAAGAAAAATTCCGCATTCGACCTGTTAATTATCGAAGTGGCCCTTTGCTTAGAGAACAAAACTAGTATAATACCCGATGTCCGAAAGGCTACTTCGGGTATAGGGTATTCTCTATACCGACCGACTAATAGAGATTTATTTATTCCATTCATTGTAGTTGGGAAATATGAAAGACATTTTTAAGATACTTGCCCTTACACCATAGCTCATTTTGGAATCATCAGTGTTATTCTAGGTCGCTGTTAAGGTTACTCCCATTCCATATTCAAATGTTCTATTGCTATTTTGTTATAAATTATTTGGTCTCACAATAGTCTTAATAGCGGAAATTAAGGAACCATCAATAACTACGAAGAAGTAGCGGGAAAAGGGCGATAGTCTTTTGCTATTCGTTTGCAAATGTAAAACTAAGCGATCAAGCTTCTAAGTAGTATAATAATAGATAAACAAGAGAGAAGGTTCCAAAATAGTCGATTATTCATAATTAGTTGTATGTTGTATAGCTGCAAAACTGGGTTATTGTAATGGCATAACTTCTATAGAGAATTTAAGATTCACTGCAGACGAATATAAATTACTCAGATGTTTACATATCTGTAGTTAGAGGAATATAAGAAATTTAATGGCATCCACCACTACTAGATCATGTATTAAGTCAAGTCCTTCTTAAGACGTGTGTACGCGTAATTAGAACCACCAATAGATAGGCTAAATAGAGTACAAGTTATGGACCGATATGTGGATAACCTCAAAACTCAAGTGAATAACTTTTATATATTTCAGTCTAAATTTATTAGTGATTGTTGGGGCCCTATCACAAAAGTCTCCATTTTTTAACTGTTGAATAAATAGCTCGAGACAGTTTCCATTAGCTGCTGGAGAGTATGTTTATATTGTTACTTCTCACATGTAGGTGTTGAAGGGTATTAAATATTCGGCGCAGCTGAATATAGCTGATATTTTTTGTTCTTCATAAAGCAATGAAAGAAATCTAAATTTATGTTTGAAGACATTGAATACAAACATTTGCAAAGTAGTATAACAAGGATATATTTATGTTTGTCTGCAGGAATAAAGGAACGAGTGAGAGTATAAGTAAAAGTTATTGTTGTTTAAGACAGAGAAAAGTTTTTGATTAAAATTTAAATATTAACTTTAGAAAAAACAAAGAGCAACAAGTTATTAAATTTTATATATAAAAAATTAGCCTTAAGTTTTAGAGGGGGATTAATTCGATTTTATGGATTGAGTGTAATTAAAGTTTTCTAGGAAATTTAAAAATATTTGAAATTTGTTTTAAAATGGAATTTAAATTGTTTCTTTTTTAATTTAATTACAAATGTTAAATGATTAATTAGTGGGTATTATTTTGAAATGAAAATAATTTCATTGTATCACCCCTTGTAGGTTTAAGGTCATATTTTCACCCTCTACTCCTCAACTCATTTTTTCACATTCATCTTGTGTCCAGCTGTAAACCATCAACTCAATCAATTTTTAATTTTTGTTTTTAACACTTTTGACCACTAATTTTTCTTTTCACTCAATTTCGTTGTCCAGTTGTATTCAATTCGATGTTTATTTTTCATGGTTTTTTGCGTGTCAAATTGCAATTGTCCTTTATTTTTTTCTATTTTTGTTTTGTGTTTTTCTCTAGGACAATTTGTTTTTGGAGTTGTTAATTATTCTTTTTACGCTTTAATATCAACCTCCCAAAAACAAAATACTCAACACATGTCTATTGTTAGTGATATATTTGTGTATGTATGTGTGTTATAAACTCCTCTCATTATCCCTTTTGTTATTGAAATTAAGTGTGGTGAAAAATGTTCGTTTGCCATAAATGTTTAATACAAATGTCTTCTTTTAATTATATGTCCATCTGATGTCCATTTACAGGTTCCCATCATGTTCTATTAACATGTATGGATGTATTTGTGTGCATCAGCATCATTTTAGTCATCATCAGTTTTAAAGAGTTTTATCTTTAATTTAGTATTAAACTAATGACTCTAACATTAAATTTCCCCATTATTCTTTGTAGCATTTTTTTGGAGTAAAAAAACTCAATATTTATTTAAAGACATTTTTCATAGAATTAAAGGAATGAGGGATTTTTCTTTATGGTTTTTTGGAAATAATGTTTCAAAAGGGGAAAATTTCCAACAAGGACAAAGAATGTAATTATGCGTCTTGCCTTTGAAAAATTAATAACTAACGGTATTTTCCTGCAACTTGAGGGCTTTGCTATGCTCCTTATATAAACTCATCCGGTAGGAATATAAACCACATTAAAGTACCAAGACATCAGAATGATATTCATAGATAAATACAGCAAAAGCAGCTATAGATTGCCAGCAAGTACATAAACGGCTTAGTTCAGAGAGTTAAGTATAAAGAATTAGCTGATTAACAAGAAAAAAGGTTCATTCTGCTATACAAATTGCATTTCAATACTTTTGAACTGAAATAAAATTTGCCTTTTCACGATTTCTTAATACTCTGGAAGGAAAAGTATCTAAATGAGCTTTACAAAAGTGCGGAACATTCTCCATACGTAACACTTAACTGGAAACGATCAAGAGGTTTAAATTATTACAATGCTCGCATTTCACATGAATAAATTAATATTTGAAGTCAAATTAAACGCTTAAACTGAAATATTTACAGGAAACCGAAGTATCACCTTGTCAGAGTAATGGAGCCCAATTCCAGGAATACCATAGTAATTCTATATAAGTGTAATGACACTAGTTAGGTTAACACTAACAACAGCAATGGACACAATACCCATCACCCACCTTTTAGATAAGTATTTGTGATATAAAAATAAAAAATAATTGAGTGGGTTACTCGGAGATTCAAAATCCTTATCACCAACATATAACTAACTGCAGCATCCTTATTACAAAACTTAATGCACACACAGAAAAAATCAATGTAAAATTTATTAAAATATTAATAATTTTTACGATTTTGCTTCATAGACAAAAATGTTAATTTAACATTGTTAACAGTAAATACAGTTTATTGACACTGTTCTGGAAAATTTACTATTTAATAGTAATTTTGAACATGTATCGTTGTGTAATTTTATATATTAAATTTGAAAAAAACTAATATGTACAAAATTATTTCACCACAAACGTAAAAACGTTCAATTTAAACTAAATGAAAATAAAAATATTCAAACTTAAATATTCAATGTTGATTTTGCTTCATGTTTTTTTTCTCTGTGTACACTAATGAACCAATACCACGTTTTCAAATTGATGGACGGGAAAGCGGAAATCAATATATTCCTGTGACTAACGAAACACGGTATAGTTTTTCTTCAGATCAAAGAATACTATATTTGAGGCATAACAAATTTTGCAAATTTATTAAATAAAACATCTTAGTAGAGTTTAAGATAAAATTATATTGTAGAATGCAAAAAAGGCTAGGTAATCGCCTTTTTGCTAATGGAAGAAGTCTCTTATAAAATGAACTTGGATATAAATAGTGGTTAATAATGAAAGAGCAAATAATGTAGCTACTAAAGTTATAGAGTTACAATATGGATTTTTGGATTATTCCAAACTTTTTAATGCTGCGAAAACTAATCTGAAATTTAAAATCAAGTAAAGAAGAAAATATAAGAGTAGTTGGATATTTTATAAATGGTGACGGTGAATGCATACAATATATTAAGACACCTTATGTCACTATACCACAATCGTAATATGAAACTTTGAATTGGTAAGAAAACTATGAAACAAATGACAGCAAATTTTCAAATAAAGAATATAAATCCACCAGAATTTTGGATATAATATTCCTATATCTTTATCATTATGACATTCTTAAATTCTAAAGAAATTTTAATTAAATAAATTACTTTGTGTTCAATTTTTAAATGCCCCAAAGAACTTTATGTAATAATTTAATTATTCATATAATTATCACACTAAAGCACATATATACACATACATCAACTCAAATTTAAATAATTTAAATTATTAATTATATTCCTTGTTATAACTTGCAATGTGAAATATAAATGGATTTCCGTTTGCAATTAAATTGCAACCAACAAATGCCACATTAATTCATTTAAACGCATTTATTTCCGTTTAAATTCAATTCACAATTTCGTATTCAATGTATGAATGTCATATTTCATTTCACTTATACAAAATGCTACAAGTGTTTGTCGATTTTGTACATAGGTGTGCGTATATTTATTTTACAACTTAAATATGTAAATTTTTTACCATATATAAAGCGGGTAAAAGAAAAGGGCCACTTATAAAATGTTTGAAAAGATTCGACATTTTTATATACAGTTGTATATATATATCAGATGAACATCATACATTTTATATATTTTTGGACAATTCCAAGTTCTATGTCTATAATTTCAAAATATTTCCTAGTCCATAATTATGAAAATTTTGATAGGCAACTCAGGTTTCTAAAAATTATTAGTAACACCTGTCGAAATACACTTTACAAAATTTACGTTCTACCGAATTCTGAGTCTTTTGAAAAATTAAGTACAATGTTCATATTGATGAACAACTTCTTTGGCAAAACAAAATAACGTTATTTCTGAAGTCTCTCAAGTTCATATTAAAAAATGTTGGCAACGCGAACTGTTAAAAAATAAAATTTATGAATCCGTAATTGGCAAACAAAATTATAATTGGTAATTCATGTTTGAAAATAATAATAATGAAATATGTAAATTTTGAGTTTTTAGCGCAAATTATGTACACTTTTAAAATATTACTAAGTTAATAAATCGAATCAGATTTTGATTGGTTTGGTTTTGATACAATGAGATAACAAAAGTGGTTAGTATTATGGGACGGTTTAAAGGAGGAAAATGTTAGAAATAGTCTGAAAGTTTTTTAAGGGTGACGATGAATGTACCTGACTTTTCAAGACCATAAGTGAAACCAAATTTTATTTGGCAATTCACGTTTGAAAAAAAGTTGGCAGCAGTAGCAGTAAATTAATATAATTAAAAAAATTACTTTCTGCTAAATTCTGAGTCCCTTGTAAAAAATATTCAATCAATTTTTATTGGTTATACAGATTAAAAAAAATGTTGGCTGCACTAGCAATGAAATAAAATTTATAATTTTCATCGGCAATTCAACTTTGCAAAATGTTGGAAACCATAGCAGTAAAATTTAATTTCGAAATTAATTTCTGCTAGATTCTGAGTCTCCAAAATTTTTCAATAGGCCCTCACTGTTTTACGCCGCCTTTGATTTTTACTTAGTCTTATTTATTGTTGCCATTTTTTGTTTTTCCAACTTATAAATATTTAAATATGTGAAATGTAAACTTTGAAAATTTCAATTGTAAAATCAACTTTCAATCAGCCATAATTTTATCCATTTAACCAAAAAACCAACCACCTGCTGCTGTTGTTTGTTTAAGATTAAATGTTTGAACTTAAATAAATTCTGATACGCTGATGATATTAACAAACTTTAACTGAAATTATTTGCATGTAAATGTGTAATTCTGTACGCTACCTTTGTCGAATTTATAAATTAAGTTTGTCAAAGTCTTTAGCTCTTGTATGGACATAACTATTATTGACGTTCCTAATATTAAAATTATTGCAATAATGTTATGAAACAAACATATTATAGTTAATGACGTAAATGTGTAAAGTGGGTAATCATAATATATTTGCGGCACAACTATATTTTTCTGATATTTCAATCATACAATAATTATTATATAATTATTAATTATTCTCTCATAAGAAAAAGATTCACTAGGGAAACCTTCTTAGGCTTCAAGGATTCTGGAACAATAAGAATAATGACAATCATAGTTTCATGATAAATTTTCAGTTTTCAAATAAAGTTTATTTAAGATCAATGTACAGTGTAGCTCATAAAAGTGTCTTTATAAATTAATGTATATATGTATACATGCATAATGGTAGGTAATCTGCATGAAGTATTTGTGTATGTAAATATAAATTTACATTTTCAAGTGTAATATTACATAAATAATTAATCGATGCAAAAGGAGAATGAAGAAACACTTGTTGTAAATCTACCCTTAACGATTTTAAAAAAAAATAATAAATAACCACCAGAAATAAATGGAAAAATCGAAATATAAAGAAAATTGGAAACTTTACAGATAAAGAAAGATCTATTGATCTTTCAATCTTGGCAATTTTTAACTCGTGCATTACGGACATTTTAAAGGTGAAACAATTTCTGCGTCGATATAATGATCCGTTTGAAACCCCGAGTATTTGTCTTGATGCCAGGTTTTAATTTTTAAAACACTACATGTGTGGAGACTTTTTCTAAAACCAGTTAAAATCTATTTGGATGATAGTGGATGAAATATTTATAGAGTGGGCATATCTAAGTACCATTTTCTTTAATTACTGGAATACTTTTCACTACAGAACAGATTATCAGCAATTGGATTGACATATTCTTAAAAAAAAAACCGACGAGGAAGATAATTCGGTTTCGTTTCACTTTACAGAACAATTTCTTAGGATCATTTCTCTTCAAAAATTTATTAAAGTTCATAATCTCAAGACGAAATTATGAAATTATTTCATATTTTTAAATTATTTATTTAAATTAAATTCCCAGCCTTTTTTCTTTTAATAACTGAAAATATAAATATATTGTTTCTTATTCTCTTTTCTTAATAAATTTTTAAAGAAATATTAAAAAGACAAAAAGAAAATTACTTTAAGCAATTTATTGTCTCGTCACTTGTCTCTTCCTTAATATAAAAAGTACAAGGAAAAGGCTCTATATGTGGATGATATTACAAGCACATGTACATAAATTTCACCATAATGTGTCGGAAGTATCATGACAAAATATTTATTTAAACTTCCTTGTCTTTGTACATTCACACACACACACACAAACAACATACTCATGTACACGTAAACTTTATAAATATATTTGCTTCTTTTCGACATCTTTCAGATAATGTAACATTTATCATAAGTCTTAATAATCCTTGGCAGACGTAACATTCATAAATTTCCTTCTACTGTTGGTTTTAGCCTTAAAATTACTTTGTGATTGTGTATATGTGTATTATTTCTGCTCAATTTATAAACATTTCCTTAAACGGTGATGTTCTTTTTTTTGTTGGGGAGCTTCCGCTTCCGTTTATGAATTATGAAGACACCAGTTTTGATGACAATATGAAAGATGATGTTACCAACAAATACATTCTTATGATCATATATATGTACATGTATGTGTGTTTATATGTATGTGTGTATATGTATGTGTATATTACAATAAGGACTTATACAGCCTTATAAAATAATTTGTTTGTACATCTAATTTTCAACTGACACAGTATGTGTCATAAAATATGTGTTAGTGGGGGGGTTATAAGTGGGTGTCTGATGTGAAAAAATATGTTTTTTAACTTGTTTATTATACCCGCCAATATGGCATTTCACGCATAATTCGTTGGTTAATAAATTCTTTAAAGTAATGAAGATATTCGTTTTGTTCTGAGCTCCACAGGAGTTTATTTTTATTTTGTTCGCATTGTGGATTTTATTTTGGTTTTAAATTAGTCTAAATAAATGTTATAATTTATGGTTTATTGTAAATATAAAATTGAATTATTTGCATTATGGAAATATTTTATTCCAAATTAGCAATTCTAATACGTCAAAGAAAGAAGCGAAAGCCTGATACTAAATACAGAGAATTTCTTGGGACATTAAATATCTGCTATTATAATTCCGACTTCGATAAACACCAAAGTCCAAACCCACATTTTATCAATCGCAATAAAAATGGCGAACTTTAAAGAGCTACCGTTGGAAAAATGTGTTGAGAGTCCGAAAATTGGGAACCTAACAATCGTTCGTAGAAGCTTACGATCAACACGCATCAAAAATCATGAATGAAGGTTTGTGCTATTCAAAATTGTGATTTAGAGGCTTGATGTACCTAATAAAAAATATCCGGTTTCTTATAAACTGAAACTAAGGAACTCAAAGAACTTGATGGTTTGCAATAAGCAATTGAGAGCATTACATGGTGACTATTGTTGTCAGTCAATCATCAGGTAATTTTTCTGCTGTTTAAAATACATTAAATTACATTAAAGTCCGGCCAACCATCCTAATCAACGTCAAACCTGTATGATGACAAGTGGGTGGGTTTTTTATTATGAGCCGTAGATAAAGGATCAGTACCAAAGACAATTGATTCATTTGAAGAAAGAAATCAACGAACTAAATATACAAGGCCTTCCCATGTTGTAAGACGGACAAAAAAACTATTTAGGGAATATTGATAGAACGTTTTGATACAAGTGCAACTTCTGTAACCATTGGTTTTGATTAATGCAGAACCCTCTTACCATAATACTCTTAACTTTAGATTTGATTCTGAGACTCTCGGGACGTTGCGATTAGCAATTACACTTCGAAAACAATTCCTTTGTGACCATGCTAGCCTTACTACATAAATGCTATAAACATTAATCGTCATAAATCATATACTAATACATATACAAAACAAAATTCGTCATAGTTTAAATAAATCAGTGTTAAAATTGTATCACGATAACATAACGATATGATGCCGGTGGAAATTCTTTGCTCTATTCCTTTCTACTCCATTCTAAATAAATTCTTTCTAAATAAGTTGATAAGTTACATTTAGCAACTGCATATTAGAGCATTAAAGTGCAAGAACAGGATATTGCTTTCCTAAGTATATTAACTAAAAATTAACGCTGATCTCCGACTGGGGAACAATAAGTGGATGAAGTTGAAATAAATTATCAGCAAAAGTGAAACTGGAAAAACCAGCAAAAAGAATAAAGTAAAACATAGAAGAAGTGGTTCATCAAATACTTGCAGATTGTTTTAAATAATAATATCTAATACTAGATAGTACACAAACTACTAGAAAATGCTAAATATGAGACTGCGCAACTCATGAAGACATAAATTAAAAAGATTTTGTGGTTTCGATCAATGGTACTTTGGAGTTTTCAGTCCTACAACTGATACTAGTTGGATTTTAGTGGTTCTATTTTATAAAAATTAATCTAGCGAATTGATCTAATGTTTCAAAAAGGAAAGGTATTAAATACTTATGGACCAATCACAATATAATTTTGTTAAATCATTCGTATAAAATATAAAGCACACTCTTGTCGAATTGCACAATGTAGAAGACTTGTAAGGCTGTTGTGAATGTTCAACAGATTTTTTAAAGGGCTCTTATATGGATCTATGGGAAATTATTGTAATAAAACTTAGTAAAACGATTGAAATTGCTACGGGTAAGTCAAATTTTATATTTTAGAAAATGTTAAAATTAATTTTGGAAGGGTGTTGTATATAGGGACTAGGTCTTAATGTGTACCGCACAAATTTCCATCGATAACAATTTCGAAGGAAATTTATGTGGGAGTTTGCGATATCATGTACCAATTACAAAAAAAAATACTCGGATTCATCTTTCGACTTGTCTATTGCTAACACTGTCAGGAAACCAAAATTTTTTATTTTGAAAACACTTCTAATAATTTCGGCCAGGTTTTTAGGTAATTTACCACAGCGTGAGATCATATGCAGAGACTAAAATTTTGACTCAATAAAAAAGGGAAGGAATATCAATATACCCCAGGGAATCTATTCAAATATATACACTATTACTTAATACAATTGAAAGGTTAAAACAAATTTGACCTCTTAAGAAATAATTAAAAGGAATATTTAACCCAAAATTATGAAATTTAAAATCTTTCCAATTAAATTTCATCTTAAATTCACAAAATTTTTACATAAAATTTTATAATAAATAAATTCTTTAAGAATTTAATTTCTAAATTTGTCTACTACAACATCAAGTATATATAACTCATGCCAGAGGAAAGCACCTAACTCCTACACATTCTTATATACTAATACTGCACATGCTCCTTAAATAATCTAAAATAAATATAAACTTAAGAGAAAACTGAAATTCAAATAAGAGTACAATTAGAATCTCTTAAGGAAGAAGAGTATATATAAAAGAAATCCCAAGGGAATAAAATTTAATATACTATTTATAATATGATAAAAGGAAGAAATAAAATGTGAATTGGAAATTGAGTGATATGGGGATGGGAAGATGGTGTGTTGAATTTTTATTTGCCACAAACTTAGTCCAAATGTCCCCATGGATATGAAGGTGCTCTTAGACAAACAGAAAAAGCAAAAAAGAAAAAACATAATGCGACTTTAGTATTACAAAAATAAACAGTCTAGTGTCTCTTATGGTTTTGGTATTAGGATGGATGAATGGTGTTGGGGAGACTGGGGTAATGTTAAATGATTTTGGTTATCGGTAGGAGGGTGCTGGTCTCCAACTTTTATAAAAGGAAATATATACGTATTAAACAACAACAAATACAAATACTATTACAAAATTTCAAAATGTGTACAAGAAATACAAAATACTAAAATATAAAAAAAGAAATTGTTCGGTGACACTCCTACATTTCGTGTGCGCAGCAGTAATAACTGTATGGATGGGATACAAGGACATTTTCTGTATGTTTTTTTATTATTTCTTCTTCTTGTTCCTTCTGTACAGACTGTTAAGTATATTTTTCTAGGGACAAAACATTCAAACACAGAAGCAGAATATGTATTGAGTTGGGGAGAGTGTGTGTGACACAAACCAATTGTGTCCTTTTTAAGTCAAGCATCCAAGTTGGGTCATTGTCGTTATACAAACTTTTAAGCTTTTAGCCAATAAAAATTGAAGAAATCTAATATTTGTTTCTTTTTATGTAGATATTTTTTTCTGGGAGCAATTTTTTTCTCCCCTGTTAATGTGTATGTAGTTGCAAATACAAACAGGATATATGTATATGTTTCTATGTCTTTTGATTTTTAAGGTGTCCTTTTTATTAAGGATTTTTTTACGACAGAATTTTTTATGGGTTTTTATTTTACGAGTAATTCGTTTCGGTTTTATGAGTGTAGGAGTTTGTTCTTGTGTATTTGTTAAGTAAATAGAATTTGTTTTTGTTGTTATTTATATAACTTTTTGTTATTGTAGTAAATATGTATATAGAAGAAGTCTATGTACTTGTACTTATATTGACTTTAAACAAAATGGCGTTTGTTGTTTTTTCTTTAGGTTTGTTTTTGTTGCCTACAAACGAAAAGTTCGTATTCAGTGGCCAAAAAAATACAAGGGAAAAAAATGATGATTTGAGGTTCTTTTAGGTTGGTATTCATTGAAATTATTGATTTTCCTTTTTAAACAATTTAAGGTGTTGATGAGTTTTATTATTTATGGAAATTTAACTATTTAATATGAAAATGTAGGCTTTTTGATTCAAAATTTCATTGAAAGTGTTTTGATTTCAAATGGATTTAAGAGTTCTGTAAAGGTATTATGAAATTTCATTACAAATTTAGATTGTAAATTTATTTAAAAATCATTTAAAGGTTATAATTATGTCTATACGATTTACTTAGAGAATGGTAATTTATGATCAGGGCAATTGAGAAATATTAATTCGATTTATATAAAAGTAAAATTTATAAATCGTTGATATCTTTAAAAATTAATATTGATTATTCTGAAATTCGAATGTAAACATGTGGTCGAGTGCAAATAAAATTTTATAACTGATTGATCAAAATCAGAAGTAGAGAAAGTTTAATTAAAAGTCTGGCAATTAAGACAAGAGCAATTTTGTGTCTTGAGAATACTTCCAAGAGTTGAATGAATTTTTGTAAAAAAAATATAAATAAGATTTTTGGTGAAATATTCATTTTTTGGCAAAAAATTGAAATATTCAATTTCGGTGAATTTTTTTTTTTTTTTGAAAGTTAAAAATTTTCGGTGATAAATTTGATGTTTGGTGAAAATATTATTAAAAAAAAAGAATTAAAAAATAATAATTTTGGTGAAAAATATAGTTTAAAAAAATAAATTTATTGCTGAAAAATAATTTTTTTTGTGAAAAATATAATTTTCAGTAAATCTTTATTTAAAATTTGAATTTTCGATAGAAAATGAAAACAAAATAAAATATTCGTTAATTTTTTATATTTTTTATGGAAAAATTAGCAATAAAATTTCGGAATTGGACATTGTATTCGAAATTTGAGAAATAATGAATCGATTCTTGTTTTATTTGAATAATCGCTTTAGAATGTTATAAATACAATCATCGTTTTATTATGATATTAAGTTATTTGTCCCAAATTTCATTAAAAATATACATATATAATTCATTATGATATCTATAAAATTGCGACTTGCGTTGTGTTCACACGGCAGACGAACGGTCATCGCTAAATCGACTTAGAAAATGATTCTTTACCATCTATCCTGGTATAAAAATCTATACCAAATTTCATCAAGATATCTTTTGCGACCTCTAAAATGTTCGAAACTTTTCGAGGGCAGCCAAACGAGCGGACGGACATCGAATCAGAAAATAATTCTGAGTCGAACGGTACACTTTAAAAGTAGTTGTAGCAATAATTTTTATTCTATGGCGGTTTAAGGTATAAAAACCTAAAATGAACATTAAATTGTCTTAACTGAATTTCCAACAATTATTTTAGTCATTATTCTTTAACTTAACCAACAGATTTTTCGATGTCTTTAATAAGCTTGGAAATGCTTAAAATTCATTCATTTCATTTTCATTATTGTAATTTTCTATTATTCAACTATTTGTTGTTTTTGTTGTTTGTTGCTTTTTATGTAGAAGAAAGAAGTAAATAAGAAAACTTAAATGCGGAATAAAATATTTATGAAATCTCATTAGTTTTAAACAAGAATAAAATGCTTTAGGATATTTATAAGTAGTTGAAATGTTTAACAAACTCAACAAAAATATTCTGTAGATTGTATTTATATTTATCAACATTTAGTTTTGCAATTATCCTTTTTTCCCCAACCCAGACACAGAATTTTATATGTATTCCAGGATAGTTTTCCTCATGTTTATATATATATTTGTACATAAATATGAGGGGAAATATTAGATTATCTTAAATAAATAAGTAAACAATGAAACAGGAATGTAAATGAATTAAAGAAAAAAACTCTTACCTTAAATAAAATTAGGTCTAAAAACAAAACAGTTGTAATTATTTTTTCATTAAATTCACTGATTAAATTCTTTTTGCACTTACTATACTTTATTTTATTCATATTTTTATTTATTATAATTAACACTATTATTTAAATATATTTAATTTGCATAAAACATTAATTTTTAATAAATAATTTCCAATTTTCACAAATTAAACGCCTCAAACTCTTTACGAATTGAAAGAAACTAGAAAAACACGTGATAAAATGAAAATAGTTTTATGTTTTTGTTTGTGTATTAGTGCAATTGTGAAGGATGCCAAAAAAAAAAATAAAATAAACAATAACAGGTTGACATTGTTGTTATTGTTATATTCTCCACCGCCACCAACGTTGCCAGATGAGCCCAAAATGGCATTTTGACGATTTATGCCCCATATTCGACGTTTTTTTACAAGTATAACATTTTTTATTTCACATTTGTTATCCATTGGTTTTATATAATCCTTGGACTAAATTGAAATTTTATGTCCGCTTTTATATATACTGAACTCAATAAAAATTTCTCGAAGTCCATATTATAATGACTTTGGTATAAAAATCAATTTGCGGTTACTTCAAGATGTAAAGAAAGTGTTGCATCTAATTTTCAAAGAATTAAATATATAATTTGGGAAAATAACTTTAATATGGTGTCAATGTTTTTTATCTTAAAAACTAAAGTAAAATGAGACCTCACGAACTGTACTATGGCATTTCGTTTTCTCAAAAAGTTTTGCAGAGTATTTTCAATGGGTTTTCAAAGATGGCTAATGAAGGCATCTTAAAATTAAAATCACATGTAAACATCATGATTTGAAGACAAACCTCTTCAACATTATTATTGTTTTAACGAAATAGGAACGAGTTTTCTTAAATTGGCCGGATAATTTTAGTAACTATTAAAAATTCTTAAAATTTTTGTAATAATTGTTAAAAATTGATCCTTTTTGGAAAAAATAACTATATTTATAAGTCATTTTTTACATTCGAAAAAAAATTTGACGATTTCTTTTAAACAAATTTAATGATATTTTTTTCCAAATTTTCTGTCACTTGTGACTTTCATTAGTGGAGGTTATATTAATTTTCTTGTTCCATGTGTAATCATCTAAGATCCCACAATGTATATATATTTTTGCATCATATCAAAATCTGAGTCAATTTAACTACGTACGTCTGTCTGTAGTTGGTACGCTGAAATTTGGCCTTTTTAAAGTAGCAAAATCGGTTGAGTTCATGCTAAGTTATAGACCGATATCTGAGACAACCTTTAAGTTCAAGCAAAAAACATTCGCAAAATTGTCAATTATAAATCGACAAACTAGAATATTACAAAAATTATCAAAATCGGTTTAGATAAAATATAATTAATATGAAGACTTATTAAGCGTTACTGTATTAAATTTAAGAAAAAATCGGATATATTTTGTATGTGCATGTGAGTGTATATGTAAGTATGCATGTGCATACACATTATATGTACGAAACTTTATGTAATTACTTCACACGTATTTGTGGTGGAAGGTATTGAAGATTCGGCATAGCCGAATGTAGCATTCTTACTTGTTTTTATAAGGATTTTGTAGTTCTTTATTTGTTAATTTTTTGCAATTACCGGATTGAAACTTTTACAAGTAGCAACTCTTTTTGATAATTTAAAGATGCCCACACATATTGCAACACATTTGCCTCTGTGTGAGTAAATCAACAACAAATTATATTGAAAAAATGCTCAAATTAAAGAGAGAGAAGAGAAGTCGTTTACAGTGTACTTGTGAAGTTAACATATTTTTTAGTCTTACCTCTCGATTTGGTAAATGTGTATTTTGGACATCACTGGTTTAGATCCTTGATCTATTGAATTTCGAATTGCTATATAATAAAAGCTCTTTAAATCCTAGTATTTTTCATGATATTATATGAAATGATTTATTTTGTTCTATATTAAGTCAAGATAAAAATATGGATCTCTAGGATAGAACAATATTGATCTCTGGTACCTACACTATGGATTTCTTAACTCTTTTTAACATAAATGCTATTTGGAGTAAAAATAAGTAGCATAAAATTTTTCACCTTTAATATTTTTGAGATACAGGGTCCCAAGAATTCGAGATACTGATACATTTTTTTCATTTGATAGTCAATACATATTATCAACATGGGTATTGAAAGGTCCTTTGTAATGCTTACTCATACGGGGACAAAATCCGAAAAGCCAGATGGGACAAGAGTCTATCATATAGAAAAACAAAATTTAAAAAAAAAATATATTAAATAAAATTGGGTTGTCATTATACATGCATGCAAAAAATATCGCTAAAAATACGTAAGAATATATTACGTTATTTTTATAAAATTTCTATTTAGTATGCCGGGTCGATTTAACAATGTCTGCCCTTCACTCTTACTGGCTAAAAAATTTCTACTAATAAAATACAAGTCGTAATTTTATAGATATATTCAAGAAATTTGACAGATGTAGCAGTCATTATGACTTTAGGTGTTGATAAATTCATTATTTTTAGCTCCACACAATTTTCACCTTCAGAATGGCGTTTAAGTTCATAATATACGTTGATACTGTAATGATATTTGGTTGGTCCATAATTTCCTCTAGCTTGAATATAACATTCACAGAAACAATTATTCTAAGACGCATAGAACCCACATTTATGTTAGAAACGTTATAATGTTTTATTTAATTAAGCATAAGATAGAAAACAGAACAAGAGTCATTATATAATATGTAGTACTTATCATTTAAAAGCAAGACTATATTATAGGGTATTAGAATTAGCAATTAACTCTATGCTATCTCTTCTTTCAGATGGATCTATTTAACGCATTAAATGTAATGCATTTCAAACTTTAACAAATATTCTATTTAAAAATCAAAAATTTATCAATTTTTTAAAGCAACCAATCTGGCATCTTCTTTTCTCTTTTATTTGTCTGTCCTCCTCTCTCACTTTATTATTTAGTTGCAAGTTCCATTTACTAGTGAAGGTTGTGTTTTATTTAACTAATGAAATATAAATAAAATAAAATTATAAATAAATATTGAAATATTGAAAATTTGTTAAAATAAATAAAGTATAATTTGTAAATAATATTTTTGTCTGATAAAATTAGCGTAATAATATTTTATAAAAAGTTAATAATTCTATTATAAATGTTGTGATGGAAGTGAACTACATTATTGCCTCAGTCGCTGAGCTTCACATATGAGTGTTTGTTTTTGTTTAGAAACAAAATGTAAACAAACCAAAAAGGGTGTCAAAAAAGGAGGAAAAAATGGTGAGTTTGATATTTATTGTTTTATTAATTAAAAAAACAACAAAAGAGAAATTGAACTTTTAAATCGTTTAAGTAAAATTGTGAGAAAGTGAATTTAAAAAAAATTATATTCTTTATACGACATCATAATTATCGTTAAAAAGTCATAATGATATAATATAACAAATTTTTGCTAAAAATTCTGAAAAAAGAAAACAATTGTAAATAATAAAGAAAAACCCCAAAAGGGATATTAAGGACATTTAAGCTGATTGTAGTATATTTTTCCTTTGAACTCCTCCCTTCAGCCCATTAATTCATTCTTAGCATAATTAAAGTATTTTAAGAAGTAAAGATAGAGATAAATATCGCCTTAAGCCAACAGTTGTAATGGAACACGCGGTTTCTTTTATTATATTTTTCTTGTTCTTCCTAAAATAACATTAATCATATGACAAGTGCATAACTGTAAGGAGCTGCTATGAAATAAAGCAATAAAAAGGTACAACAAAAGCTTTCCACGACTAATTACAGTTGACATGTGGTGCCAAAAACAAGAACAACGTTAACAAGAAAATTCAAACAACAACAACAAGACATTAACCATAGATGGTTAAAAATGTCTTGAAATAGGTCTCTTTATGTGATTTTTTTGGGGTAAATTTATTTTGTTAAAAAATATTGCGTGATTTTAGGGTGTTTTATGTCTTAAAAGTTTAGGCATTTAGTTGGTCATGATAACAAAAATTATATGCTCTTTAGAAATAAAACCGCGCTGTAATATTGTGTGAAACATGACACGGCACTTAATTTACAATTCATTTGGTTTATATTTTCAAAAACGGCTGATTCCTTTTTTTCCTTCTAACCATCCTTCCTGGGCTGATTTTGAAGAACATTTGGCTTTAATTGTATGATGAGTTGACGTTTTTCCGCTGCTTTGAAATTGCTAATTTTTTCTGTGGGTTTTTGTTTCCCATCCTGTGGTTCACTTGAAGACGGAGAGTTTAGACATTTAGATGGTCAGATATCATTATGGGGATTTTATTGTTTTCTTTTCTTAAAAGAACAATGTGTTTCATTGCCCCGTTTTTTTTAATAATTATAATGATTTAATGATGTAATTTGTCTGTTACAATCTGGTGTAAGTTTCTCGTCATTTTTAATATTAATATTTCATATTAATTGAAATAAAAAAATTATGGCGTTTTTATAAGTGTCACTTTTGTGGTAATTTTTAATGATTTTTGAAGTTTATTTGCGTGAGAAATTTTTAATAAGGGTTTCAAATAAAGAAATGTATTACACTTAGAAAAATATAAAAGAATTATGATTTTTTAAAAATTATTTAAAAGATGTACACACAGAAAAAAATGAAAGTAAATTAATTAAAATAGAAATAATTTAACTTTTTACAGTTATGATTTCGCTTCATAGATAAATTTGCTTGGACCATTAGTTTACCTTCATCGCTTATAAGTCACTATTAATTACATTCGGCACCATCAATTTCCTTACTGTCTTTAATATATATCGGTTCATTTTTTGTTATAGCTCCTATATAAGAACCCAAAAAAGTTTGATCTTAATAATTAAAGATTTGTTGATGGAGTCCATGTTCCCAAAGTTTTATTGCTGCACTACTCTGCTATCATTTAATCAGATTTAATTTTCTAAAAAAATCGATTCTTCCCCAATGTGCAATATGGTGTAGAGTACTATACAGTCAGACTTGACCAAATATAACTTTCTTACTTTTTAAATTAAAGCTTAAAATCAAAAATCTAAATATTAAATTAAAAGTCTTTTAGAATTCAAATCTCATTCATAATTTTTTCTTAATAGAAATAAAAAGTTATTTTTTTACTTTTATGTGATTTTTTCTAATCGACATATCGATAGAAATAATTTTACAATTTATAAATTGATTTTTCTACTTCATGTTTCTGTTCTTTAAAAGAGTATTTGAATTACAAAGTGAAACAAACATCTATGGCATCTGGTATTTTACTTTTATCCATATACTTAATGATGAAAATGCAAACTAAACCCTCTTTTGAAATGTTTTGAAAAAATCTTGTAATAACATCTTTTTAGTGATTTTATATAAAATGTTTACTGTTTGCAAAATTTCCAACAAAATGTTGGTAATTTAAGTTATATGGGTAATATGTTACATTTCACTGTGACCTTTGACCTGTTTATAAAAAATGTGTAAAAATTCTGTTGTTTGAAAATTGTAGCAATTTTTAAAATTCGTTTTAATCCTCCAACAACAATCCCAGTTATTTTCTGCAATAACATTTTTCTTTTATGGTTCTTATTTCACATCTTTTCTTTGGCATTTTTTGCAAATTCGAAAGGTAAAAAGGAAATTTCCAATAAACGAAAAAAGCAAGACTTTCAATTTCTTTAATTTTGTGCCATAAGAAATGAAAATGAAAAAGCAAAAAAAAAAATATCTAAGAATGCTTTCTTCGTCTAGGCCGAATCTTCAATACCCTCAACCACAAACGCTTGAAAAATACCTTATGTTTTGTACATCAGTCACACATAAACTCACAGACATATACCACACAAAAAAGTTTTTAAAGTTATAAAATTAATTTTGTCTATACCTTTTTTACTGAACCGATTTTTATAATTATTGGAATGGTAATGATGTACATATAACTTAATATAAAATTATATAACTTAATATATAATTTCATTCTAATTTGTAGATTTAGATTTTATTGAACAATTTTTGCTTGAACCTTTAGGTTGTCCCAGATAGCGGTCTATATCTTTTGACATACTGAACTGTTTTTGCTGGTTTTAAATAGGATATTTTTCAGGACTAAAGTGAATGATGGGGTCAATTTTCATTGAGCTTTGTCAATTATAATGAATGTGAGCGTGCCAACAACAGACAGACAAGTAGTCGGACAGTCGTACAAGCAGACGGACATAGCTTAATCGATTCAAGATTTTGATTTGATTCAAGATTATGTTGTGGGGTCTAAGATATTTCCTTTTAAGCTTTACACATAGAATGACAAAGTTAGTATACCCTCTTGTGGTGATGGAGGGTACAATTATATACATTTAGAAATCGCAACGTGATATTAACGTAATGTAACGTAACTCATCGTGTGATGTAAAAGAAAATCATTATAAAAATAATAAAAATCGTGTTTATGACACTCATAAATGTTAATGTGACAAACGTTTTATTTGGTGGATCTTAGCGTTATTATCCTGAGGGGGTGTTGTTGAAATTTCTCACCAGATATTGTTCTTTTTATTATTATTTCTTGTCAAAATATTGTTTTTAACTGTCATATAATTTCTTTTAATGTGAATCACATTTTTTTCTGCTATTTTTTCCTCCGACTGACATCTGGTTTTTAATACTTCTTGATGGTTACAGGATTTTCCAGATATTAAACTTTAATACATTCTAAATCCTCAGTATATAAAAATCGTATATAAACTCATTTTACACGTAGATTCATTTTATAAAATTCAAATGCACAGATACATTCATATGTTTTATAAGTATATAATTTGTATGCGTATGTGTGTAATTATATGTAAATTTGTATACCTTTGTGTATCATTTGTATAATACTCACATATTAATAAATATTTTTTATTGCTGTTTTTTCTTTTTTTTTACATTAATTTTCGTATTTTTTAAAAGTCAAAAGTTTTGCATAAATTTTTTATTGTTTTTGGAAAAATTAAATAAATAATAGAATTTTAATTTAAATATTTTATTTTATTTATTTACATTTTACAAGCATTTTCATATGATATATAATACATCATATTGAATATGTGAATGAAAGTACAGTGGGTGCAAAAAATGGGAAGTTGTATTAACTATTTTAATAAATAAGAAAGTATTTAATTTTTTTAAGTTCCTTTATATCTATTTTAATGTTTTAAGGTAAATGTGTTTTTTTAAAAATGCATTTTACCCGCTCCATCATGAACGTCTTAACCTATTTCACAAAAATTTTCAGATTTATATTAAAAAATATCTTCACTCTCTAACGCATTCTCTTGGCAATCGAATTGTTAAATATTGAAATTAAAAAAATAGTAAAAAAAAGATTTACATATAGATCGCCTTTATAATTATCTTCAGAAATATTCCATCATGTCTGGATTATCTTTTATTAATAAAGACATAGATTTTCATTTCCAAATTGTTAATTCGGTGAAAAATGGTTTGAATCATTTTTATAGAAAAATGTTTAACAAATAAGATTGCTATATTAGGCTATGTCGAATCTGGAATGCCCTCAAACAAATCCGAAAAGTTAACGAAAATTTTCGTTCTGATAAGCAAAATAGCAAATAATCAGACCAAATTTCATTGAACTCTGTCAATTATTGTGATTGTGAGAGTGCCAACAACATGTGGACATAAAAACCGTTTTAATGCAAGAATATATAATTTATTTGGTCTTAAATGATTCCTTTTTAGCGTTACAAACGTTGTACTTGTGATGGGAGAGAGTATAAACAAATAACATTTTTTTGTTTTAACCTGTTTTTCGGACAGTGTAGTTGGTTGTCTTATAGAACTTGAATCAAATATGGATCGTTTATTTCACATTTCAGGTTGAAGATACTCGAATATTTTAAAAGTCTGATGAAATATGAAAGAATTGAAAATGCAGTTAAATCTGTGAAGTCTACAATTTCCATGTATATGGAAATCTGTTCGGTAATCTATTTAAAGATATCTATAATTTTTCAAAAGCAAAAAAAAAAAAACTAAAAATTTCCAATAATTATCTAACAATGACATTTGGTTTTTATTACTTCTTAAAATTACACTTTCTCATTAGAAATGTCGTTATGGAATCCTTAGAGAATTTCAATTGTGAATTTGAAAAAAAAAAAGAATGAAAACTTCAACAAAATTAGTCATCATTACGTTTGTTGTAATAAAATGACTGTCACTTAAATGTCAACTCAGACTTAGCAAAAAATACCAAACACTATATTCCCCCCCCCCATCTAACTCAAATATCCTCCCTTTTAGTTATTGAAGTACACAGTTAATTAAATGTCAGTTGCAAAATAAAGAACAAAAATTATTATAAATCACAGACTAGAAACACACACATACATTTAACTACATTTACTTTAGCAAGGAAATTGTCCTGAAATATTTTACTAATACAAACACAATGTGCTGTGTCACAAACTCATCACGTCTTTACAAGACTACAATAACACAAAATACAATTTCTATGTAAGAATAAAACTGACACTTTACTATTGCGATTTGCCAAATGCCGCACCCTAAAAATTTGAAATAGAATTTTTAGTTTTATTATTACTTTTTTTTCTGGAATACTTGAATTCAATGTGGAAGTATTTACTTACAGACGAAAATCTTTAGAAAATAAAAATACTTAAGACTTTGAGATCTTTAACTGGAAAATAATGAAAGAAAAAAGTAATTTTTACTTTACTTGAACAACTTGTAGTTAAGATAAATGAAATTAGAGTATCCGGTCGAGGAGAATTTTGAATGCCCTTCTCAGAACAGTTTTTTGTATTGTAAAGAATAAAAAATAAAATAAAAATTTCCATTCACTATTCTTCAAATATTTTTTGATCCGGTTTGCAATATATGGACGAGCATTGCTTTGATAGAGGATTACGGCTTCGTTGATAGTTTTTTAGTTTGTGATGTTTGTTAGTTTGTTAAAATCTTTAATATTTTTAAGCTCCAGTCAAATTCGACAAAAAAATCTGGGCACACTATGGTTTCTTATGAAAAAGAAGTTTTTATTTACTGATTCTCTTGTGCAACTGCAAGACAAATACCTAGTCCATCTCTGACTCCCCCATTTTTTTCGACGTTCGCTCTTTTCTATTCCCAATATCTTTTATTCTTTAATTCTAAATCTTTAGTGCTATTTTCTACAGGTAACGTTAGGTAGTGTCAAATGTCCGCGTTTGACAAACCTAGATAAGAGATGTCACGCGCTAGATAAGAGTGATCTATACTAAAGATGTGTGATATCTTAATAGTATTTCAACTATTATTTTGTCGCTTAGTATATAGTTTTCCAAGATTCTTAAGTATGAGTATTCACAGAGAAGGTATGCTTCAGCTGTGACAGTACTCAAGTACAAGGTAATCCGAACTTGTACTTCATTGAAGGAAGTGTTGCATGATTTCAAAAACACTTCAGCTCTGAAGCTGAAATATAATATTGCATTCATCAAGAAATCGAATGAAATTCCAATTCAAAATCTTCCAAAAGATTCTACTTACAACAGCATAGTACATATTATAAACAGATGGTATATATTCTGGTATCTCTCAGACTGTCTTGGTATAATGGTTAAAGTGATTGTCTACAAGCATTCCGGGGATTCTTCGAATATTAAAACTTTTCCAAAATTAAAATTACTTCATCTCATCCCCCAAATTAAACATATTGAAGAAGCCCCATTTGTATAAAAACGGGGAACATCAACAAAGAAACAGCAGAGTATGGTAAGTAAGTATAGCCCTCTCATCATATCCGGAGATATAGGGAATAGAAAATTAATGAAATTCCTCACCACTGTATCACACGCGGAAACAACGGTGGATCTTATCTACAACAGACCAATCATCCAATTAGTTGAAATTAAAGTGCCAAAATTATTAAAAAAAAAACGGAAACAAAGCTTTATTAAGGTCTTGTAGAAATAATGAGTAAATACATATGTCATTGTGGAATTATTTCACTCGCTTTTATATAATTTAGAATTACAAAACTTCTAGCGAAATTCGTAAATGGTGTACGATAATCTGAGGTCTGATTAATATGATTATGTCTTTCCGATTTCAAATTATTAACTGAATTCCTCCCTCACAACATAAGTGATCCTAAAATGTATACATGAACATTAAAAAACACTATGAGATTCTTTCTTAACGTTACACAACTAATGATTAACTTAATATACTCTTCTTGAGAGGAGTGTAATAATTTTTGTGTTGAATTTTTGCACTTAATACGAAGGTATGCTTCAGCTGTGACAGTACTCAAGTACAAGGTAATCCGAACTTGTACTTCATTGAAGGAAGTGTTGCATGATTTCAAAAACACTTCAGCTCTGAAGCTGAAATATAATATTGCATTCATCAAGAAATCGAATGAAATTCCAATTCAAAATCTTCCAAAAGATTCTACTTACAACAGCATAGTACATATTATAAACAGATGGTATATATTCTGGTATCTCTCAGACTGTCTTGGTATAATGGTTAAAGTGATTGTCTACAAGCATTCCGGGGATTCTTCGAATATTAAAACTTTTCCAAAATTAAAATTACTTCATCTCATCCCCCAAATTAAACATATTGAAGAAGCCCCATTTGTATAAAAACGGGGAACATCAACAAAGAAACAGCAGAGTATGGTAAGTAAGTATAGCCCTCTCATCATATCCGGAGATATAGGGAATAGAAAATTAATGAAATTCCTCACCACTGTATCACACGCGGAAACAACGGTGGATCTTATCTACAACAGACCAATCATCCAATTAGTTGAAATTAAAGTGCCAAAATTATTAAAAAAAAAAACGGAAACAAAGCTTTATTAAGGTCTTGTAGAAATAATGAGTAAATACATATGTCATTGTGGAATTATTTCACTCGCTTTTATATAATTTAGAATTACAAAACTTCTAGCGAAATTCGTAAATGGTGTACGATAATCTGAGGTCTGATTAATATGATTATGTCTTTCCGATTTCAAATTATTAACTGAATTCCTCCCTCACAACATAAGTGATCCTAAAATGTATACATGAACATTAAAAAACACTATGAGATTCTTTCTTAACGTTACACAACTAATGATTAACTTAATATACTCTTCTTGAGAGGAGTGTAATAATTTTTGTGTTGAATTTTTGCACTTAATACGCTTCGTTGAACTAAAATTGCAAAGTCACATAGTTTAACACCCCGAGGTCACCACAATGTTAAAATTCACACACACATACACACTCACTCACAAACAAATACATTTCGATTTATCAGAAACACACAAGAAACTGACAAGTAGCAAACAATAAGGGGAGATCTATTAAGGACCCAAAGTACATATTATTTACTTTTTTTCTTCGGTCTGTTTTGGGTGAATAAATAGACGGTTGGTTGATTTCTAAATATTTATATAGAAGCTTAAGCGGGGAGCAAAGAACAAAAACAGGACATCATGCCAAAGATTCTTTTGCCAAGAAAAGTTTTTTCTTTTAATTTTTGCCAAAAAAAGTTTTTGTTTTCTTTTTTTGCCAACAAAACGGAAAACATTGACTTTTCGCACATGTCACCGGACTTTATTGTCTGTTTATAGGATGTTTCTATAATAAATATTATAGTTGTTGTTATATTTTTACTGGTAAAACTTTTAGATTGACCACCAAAAGTTTATTATTGTTTATGCTTAATTGGGTTTTCAGTAATTTTTGTACGACTATAGAGATGATGTGAGTGTTTTTATTTTTATTTACTTGATAATGTCAATTATGGAAGTTCTAAAAGATACGAAGTAGTTTGTATATGAAAGTAATGACGATTGAAATAGTTTTTTTCAAATGATGAATATTTCAGTAGCGCTTAAATAATGAAATCTCATTCAATACAATCGTATAAATTATGCTGAAGTATAAGTTTCTAGACTGAATATACTTAGTTACTGAATATAGTTCAAAAAGGTATTCTACACAAGTGGCATGATGCGTATTGACGATGCTTGACATAGCTTTTTCCATTGTTGGCATTAACTGAACATTCTATGGTATTTCAGTGTTCACGTTCTCCATATTCTTCAAATCCTGAAGGAACCAGTCACAGTAGTGTCCATGTTTATTACGAATATCTTCATTTCTGTGTGTAGTTACAGAAAAGATTGGAAACCGTTTTCATTTTATTTTCATCATGGCGTGTACTGCAGAAGTCAGCACCCTAACAATAACATGAAAAACAGAAGAGTTTATTAAAATTTAAGATGAGAAACTGGTTTCAAAGAAAATTTGCTAAAAAAGGGATTGATTTCACCAATGAAGAGCATTCTGCATCGAGCAGTGGTCGGCAGAAGGACGAAGATCAGAGCTTTATTCTGATCGGTTTGCGTTGATTGTTCTTTTTAAACTTATCAATTGTGCAGGACATTTGTGATCTTTTTGCCCAATTTAAATAGCTCGTAATAAAAAAGTAGCCCTTTGGTTCCATCAAATAGAAAGCATTATCTTATTATATCGCAAGTATTCAACTTCAGCCTTAAGTTAGTCGGTTTTTTCACGTTACTTTTTATTTTCGGTATTATCCAGTGTATCACTTTTATTATTACCAAAAATAATGCGATGCAAAACTAATTTGTTTTTGAAGTGTTAAATCATATTTTCCAGCATGCAAAATTGCCCTTCCCGATCAATCGGGGACCCTAAATGACAATAGTCTTATTGAAAATAGTCTTATTCTTCCAATTCCAATTAAAATTTTTCGACTGATGTATTTTTGTTTGCTGACTCGAAATCGACATATGAATCGCGCAAAAAAAAAAATTATATGATTTTTGGTTTTGTGCTTGTTGACCGTTAGCTTCTACCAAGAATTAAAAACTTCAACGACGTCTAACGACATTGTAGAAATATTAAGCTTAAAGATTTCAGAAAAGGTATCCTAAATTATGAAAAATTTTAAGAGAAGAGATTTTAAAATGTCTGTGTCTTCATTCCTTATATAAATTCCGAGCACATATTATAATTCCTAAACCTTCTAAATCACGCATAAATTTCATAATAATAAAGACAGTCTATTATTATATAATTTACTAAAATTTTGTTTATTAAATTTAATGATAATTGTTATGATTATAAATATGTAGAAACTGCTATTAAAAAAACAACAGATAACTAAAAAACTCTTTCAAAGCTAAAAATATGTTTAACCTCTTTTTCTTTTGCCTTTAATGACGACTTTCATTTAAGATTAGAAAATCTCTAAGAAAACTCTTAAAAACCCCAAAGAAATAAAACGTCTCGACATTTAAACCTCATACGAGTATAACAACCATAAAGTCAAAACCACACATATGTTTTCCCTTAACAAACACACACACACACTTTACATACCTCACATACACAGTTTTACAATTTTAAGCTCAAATATTTCAAAAATCTAACAAACTCTCACATACACATATCCTGCCAAGATTTTTTACCCACAAATGTAGTTTAATTCTTTAAGTAAATATATTTTTTATTCATTGCTTCCCTTTGTATTCCTAACAAATTTTCCAACAAAAATGTTATTTCAACTTCCTTTACCCCTCCTCCACAATTTTGTTTGTCTAGTATGGATTTTATTGTGGTTGTTTTAACTTTAAATTGGCTTAAAATACGCTTGAGAGAATTATATTTCAGAAATTCCCCTAAAAGATTCTTGATTTGTAAATGTGTCTTTTTGTGTTTTCTTAAGTGAATTAAATTTTTTGTATGTAATATTTACCTCTGAAATCGTAAAAAAGGAAATCAAATTGTTTCTTTGGTTCCAATTCCGTTTACTACAAAAAAATAAGTTTTAAAGTATTGAAAAGAAAAGAAGGCATTTTTCCACTTATTTTAACAAAATAAACACGTTTGCTTCCTTGAAAAAGTTTTTATTTCTTTAAATTTATGAATTTGTATGTTTTTGGACTTCAATTTAGAATGATACTTTATTGAGTGATGCGTGGCATTTTAATCAATTGTGGGAATTCCTTTTTTTCTAATCAATTTTTCTTTAAAAAGTGTAATATTATAAATTTGATATTATTTGATAAGCGATTGGACTTCAAAATAATGGAAAAATGTCGTTTTGGGGTGTGACGAAAATAAATGAAATGCGTTTGAATTAATATTAATCTCAGGACGAAAATTGCAAATTTAAACACGTAAGAATGCTATATTCGGCAATTTTAATGAAAATTGAATAAGTTATTAAGTCATATTCGTTGTTCGAAATGTTCAGTTTTAGGAGGTTCAGATGCCGACCTGAAATAGGGAACTTCTATGGACGTTTAGAACATTGACAGGGCTTTTTTACGATTTATACTTTTTTTCTAATTCGATTTCTACTTTTCGCCAGAAAAAGTTTATATTTAAATTTTTTTTGTGGCAATCTTACTATTTTCATGGCAAACATTTATTGCTACCGCCAACATGTAAAATATGTTTGCAAGAAACAACATACTATTGTTAATAAATGTTGTTGAGTCTTAATGTTTAGCCACTTTGGAATATGGAAGATAATACTCTGAGCCGGGAATAACAAAATAATATTTATTTTGTTATTCTCATTAACAAAATCCCAATAGAAAAAGAAGATGAAATAAAACAAATTTATTAGGATTTAGGAAATGAAGAAAGTTTATTGGACAGATTACCTCTTTATCGTCTTACAGCAAGTTCAAGAAGAAGGAAAAATTATTTTATGTAGAACGGAAGCGACATTTTAGGCTATGTCACCAGAATGACGTTTGTTTTAGGCGTTATGAGGAAAAGAGAAAGTGTGGTTTTCATAAAATTCAGCTTAAATATAGGTACTCAAAAAGGGGAAAAACTTTACTCATCACAATATTAATGTCAAAGGGAATTTAGGCCCTTTTGGCATTAACATTTCCGCCCGCCTTGCAGGATTTATGCAAAGAAAAACTGGAAAATATAGTTCTGGTTCAGCCTAAGATGCAGCTTCTAGTATAGAAAGGAAAATAAAATAGTAAATTAATTTAATGAAATTCAGTTACAATTAATTCATATTATTCAAATTATATACAAAAGTATGATAATGTTTAAGGAAATTGGCATGCAACTTAAATCTAGGATATTAACAATTCATTTATAATAATATATATTATGCATTTTTTTATTAGGACAAAGATAGGTTTTGTATTTTGCTTGCTATTGAGTGCATTTTTTTCGAGATATCTTATTGAAAATTTATAAAGTACAAGTACCATATATAACCCAGCCAAAAATGGTGCTTTGGGCTGTTGGAAAACCGATTCTGGAAAATACTCCTGGACATATTACCTTTGGATATAGGTCTACACCAATTACGATATCGATCGATGCCGATTCATAAAATTTGGAATCCGCCAGGAATAAATCGCGGAAGTGTTTTTTATAGGATTCGGGAAGGGATTGTGAGGGTGTTCTAAGAGCGATGCGATTATCGACTCGAAAAGTACCTTCTATCTTCGAAGATGAATCAAATCGAGATTTTATGATCAAAGGACAAATGGTTTCTTCCTTGAGTGTATAGCCTGTTAGATCCAACTGATCTATGAGCTTTTTGGAAACACGACTGTATGCAGAACCAGAATCTAATAAACATCGAGCATGTGCGGTAGAGGAACCTACTTTTACGAGGACGGTAGGAAGCAAAATAACCGAATTCTGGCGGATAATGGACGTTAAAGATGTAGTTTTCGTAGTGGAAGGAATTGGCTCTTTGTGATGAGAATGTGACTTTGTTGTACTGCGTTCAGTGGGAGAAAGAATTGGATTTGAATCTCGAGATGAATGTGGGATAGAATCGATAGAAGAGGTTTCAAGTCGACCGCAGGAACGAATTATACCCTCTGGATCTAGAAAAGGATTTAAGCTTAAAATTCTACTGCATTTGGAAATATATTGTCCATTTGATAAAGCTTTGTATTCATTTGGATACCAAGCCTTTTGGTAGATGATAACGAATTTAGTTTGCACATCAACAATCTCACATGTTGAAAGAATGGTCGTAGCTTTGGAAAAAGTGGAACGGTGACGAGGATGAGTACGATGAAAAAATCTGTAAACATATGCCATGACTCGCATTGCTCTAAGAAAATCGTTCTAGTGGATCATCGAAATTTTTGAAGTAGGAAAAATGAACTTGAATAGACTTCGCTTCTGGAATATTTTTTAAGACTGTGGAATATTCAACGTAAGGCCATTGGGATTCCGGTTTTTCAAGCCACTTTGGTCCATACCACCATAGTTCATTGTCCAATAACTCCTGTGGGGTAACGCCTCTACTTGCGAGATCAGCAGGATTAGATCCAGAACTTACATGATTCCACTGAGAATAATTAATTATTTGTGTGATTTTGGAAACTCTGTTAGCAACGAACGTTTGCCAGCAGCATGGTGGTTTAGCCAGCCAAGATAAGACAATAGTCGAGTCGGTCCAACAAAAAATAGAATATTTTTCAACATTTAACCTTGGAATTAAACTGTCGAGCATTTCAGATAAGAGAACTCTAGCCTTGGAATCGAAATGGTTTTAATAGGAGCTACTTTAGTTTTCGAGGATATAAGGAAAGTCGATATAGACGATACATTTTCGACACGCACATACAATGCAGCTGCATAAGCCTTTTCAGATGCGTCGCAAAATCCATGAAACTGGAGTTTGGACTGTGGACAATATCGAATCCATCGAGGAATGCGAATGGAATTAATAGAAGAATAATTTGATTGAAAATTTTTCCATTGGATAAGTGCTTCTGAAGAAATTATTTCATCCCAACCAGTACCATCCATCCAAATTCTTTGCATTAGAATTTTAGCTGTAATTATACATGGTGCTAACCAACCTGCTGGATCAAATAATTTGGCAATTTGGGACAAGACTTCCCGTTTTGTATAATTTACTGTCTCGTCCAATGGATGTGCAACGAAATAGAAATTATCAAAGCACGCATTCCATCTAATGCCTAATGTCTTTGCCGAACTAGTTTCTTCGAGCTTTAAAAAGTCTTCATGTAATAGATGATCTGGAGGAATATCATCTAAAATATCTTTGGAGTTCGACGTCCATTTTCTTAGGGAAAATCCAGCGGATTTCAAAGCTTGGATTAGCTGTTCTTTGGCTTTAATTGATTCTTCCCCAGTGTGAAAACCGGCAAGGACATCATCGACATACATGGAATTGCGTAATATGGAACTTGCTAACGGATAAATAGCTTCTACGTCATCAGCTAGTTTTAAAAGAGTACGAATGGCTAAATATGGCGCACAATTAAGTCCGAAAGTAACAGTATTAAGTTCATAATCTGTAATTGGAGTATGTGGATCGCTTCGGAATAATATTCTTTGAAAAGGAGTATGGTCAGGATGGATCAAAATCTGTCTGTACATTTTTTGAATGTCAGCATTAATTACAAATTTAAAAAAGCGCCATTTTAGAATAAGAATTGTAAGGTCGTTTTGTAGTATCGGACCTGTGTGTAGGAGAGAATTTAGACTTTGTCCATTAGATGACGGAGCAGAAGCATTGAACACTACACGAACTTTCGTAGTTACACTATCCGGCTTTAAAACGGCGCGATGTGGTAAATAAAAAGTTCTGTAATAGTCTGAATCGTTATACGAACCGACTCTAGACATATGACCCAGATCTTCATATTCCTGAATGACCTTATCGTATTCGGATTTCAATTCTCGATTTCGCATCAGTCTTGCCTCATTTCTGAAAAACTGTGCCATAGCATTGGTTCTAGATTGACCTATCTTTAACGTATTTGGAAATTCTTCCTTAAAAGGAAGCGATACTATGTATCTTCCATTGGAATTCCTTTTCGTAGTTCTTAGGTAAAGATCCTCACAAAACTTATCGGAAGAAGACAAAAGATTCGTTCTTGGAAGATTCTCCACCTCCCAAAAACGTGAAATTTCCTTGTCTAAGGAAATTTCACTGAAATATGAAACTATTGTGAATCTTGTACTGAGGTTACTACGAATTGGACCTGTAAGAATCCATCCAAAAATGGTTTCTTGAGCAATGAGTGATTTACATATATTATGTCGTATCCCTGGACAAATAATGGAAGGGAAAATATCACCACCAAGTAAAATGTCAATCTTAGAACTGCTATAAAATTTTGGATCTGCTAGTGGAATGTCAGGAAGAGTATTAAACTGATCCTTAGGGATTGTACGTGATGGAAGACTATTCGAAAGATGAGGAACCACAAGAGCAGTGACTGGAATTGAGATATCACTGTTCAGCGGTGAACCCAATATTAAGGAACATTCATGTTGAACTTTGGCTGAAACTGAATTGTTCAAACCAGATATCTGAGCATTAGTAGATTCAGATGGAAGTTTTAAGAGATTGAATATACGTTGGGAAATAAAGGTACCTTCAGAACCCGAATCTATCAAGGCACGTACTTTATATTCCAAACCTAAATGACAAATTTTAACCCAAGCTGTTCCCAGCAAGACCCCTTTCGAATTAGTAGCAAAACATGATTGTATTTGCCCTGAACTTGTGGTAGAAGTGGACTGTATATTGTTTTTGTTTGGTCGAATATAAGGAGCCGAGTTAGGATTAAGTGATGAGTTCACATTTGTTGTTGCAATTTGGGTATTATCGATTGGAATATCAATCTCTTTGTGTAAAAGTGTATTGTGTCGTTTCTGGCATTTAAAACAACTGTGTTTGCTTGTACAATTTCTGACACTATGGGTTTTCGAAAAGCAGTTTAGACATAAACCTTCCTTTTTTATTTCATCTAATCTGGATTTATAGGACATTTTTAGGAATTTGGGACACTTGCGGATGATGTGATTTTCTTTTGGACATAACTGGCAAACTGGACTATTGACATTTACCTGAAAACTATGTACCTTTTGTTTGATACTAGTATTCGAATTACTTCCTCGTTTTAAATCTGTGGCTTTATGACCATTTGTACTACGAATTTCGGAAACGGATTCTAACGTTCTGTAGCGATTGGTCAAGAATTCGTCTAGTTCAGACCTCTTTGGAATAGATGTTTTGTCCCTTAATTGATGCTCCCATAACGTCAGAGTAGTCTCAGGAAGCTTATTGGTGCAGAGGAAAACAAATATAGGGTCCCAACTAGCCACATCAATATTATGGATCTTTAAATTCGCTATGCATGAATTTATGTCCCTTTGTAATAGTTTCAAGGATTTGCCAGATTCGGAATTAACAGTATGAAGATTTAAAAATATCTTCAACTGACCGTTCACTAGGACCCTTCGATTGTCAAATCGGAAACACAAATTTTTCCAAGCTATGTCGAAACCTTGGTTTGTAAGAGGACTCTTACGAACAATCTCCCTGGCTTCACCTTTCGTTTTCTGAGTCAAGAAAAATAATTTCTCAACATTGCTAGCTCGGGAATTGGAAACAACGGCGATGAAAATATCTCGGAATGTTGGCCAAGAAGCATAATCACCCTGAAAAGCTTCAATGTCAATTGGAGGGAGATGCAGATTTTTGGATTCAGATTCTATAAAATGAGAAGAGCTTGGACGAATAGAATTTGAAGTTTGAGGAACTGTAGCTTCAGAAGAAGGGTTTAAAGATTGTCGAATTGAATCAGACATTTCTGACAAGCGGACTAAACAATTACAATAAGTTGTATAAGTACTTTTGTACTTCAACTTAAAGGACTCTATGTCAATTGGATTGTCAGCATCATCTTCCTTTTCTATGTCCCTAATATATTGTTCGAAAGCTACCTTAACCTGACTCCAGTTGGATTTCAGTTCATATCTGTGAACTTCTAAAGCATTCAAGGACGATACTGGATATTGGTTATTATTTAGGTCAGCCTCGAACTCTACTATGCTATCAGCTAAACGCATGAATTGGTCAAGCGACATTTTTTTAATATATTTGAATCTTTTTCAGAAATATAAAAAAATATTTGGAAACTGAACTAATTGCTTATAAAGTTGTATAAATTTGGAAACTGATGAAAATGCAAATTAAGGACAAAAAAATTATACAATAATTAATTAAAATATTTAAAAGGAGAAAACAAAAAAGTAGAATAAAAATAGTTCAAAAACTCAAATTATTGAGCGTTTTATGATTTTATTTATTCAGTGAACTGAATCTCAAATCAGCTGTTTATAAAATTATTCTTGTTAAAGTTCATTGACCCTTTTTAAACTGGAAGATATACTTTATTTCCCAATAATAAATTCCTGATTAAAAATTAATCAGGAATTTGATCAATTGAATGGAAAGTAGTAAAAGTAGCATGAAATTGTAAAAACAAATGTACTGTTTTACAATGATAAAATTAAGAAACGAATTGTATTTTGCAAATAATGTAATTTTATCTTATTTCAAATTGGAATAATTGTATATAATGGACTAAAAATATATACACGAAAAGACCTATTATTTCCAATTGCAATAATTGAGAATATGTAATATTCCACAATTAATATGGAAATTGGTGCGTACTCTCGAAAGTAAAGGGGAAAAAAATTCTCTTAAAACAAAAATAAAATGAGAATATGACAAAATTGGAATATGTGATCATATACCAGAGTTACCAAATTACTCTAAGAAAATATGATCTAGGAGTAAAATTATTAAAAAATAATTTAAAAAAAATGAAATAAGGAACTAGAATTCCGAAATGTTTTCCTTGAAAAAAATAGAATAAAGTTTTAAATTATTTTATAAATAATTATTTTTTTGTCCTATGGCAACCCTTACCATGCTATTTGTTTTATATGTAACAAATTGGAATAAATTACCCAATAAGCAAAAGCTTAAAAAAAGAATGTATGATTTTAAAATATAAAAAATTTAGAATTAAATATTCAATTTAATTTTGAATTTATGTTAAAAATTGATCAATGGATTGAGAAAAGTTTATAAATCTGAATAAAAAACAAACAATTTATAGAAATTAAAAAATAGTTCTATTGAATGGACAAATTTCTTCAAAGGAAAAAAATGTTGGCGTATACACGAAGGAAAATGAAAAATGTGGTATAATGGAATAAATAAGACAATTTCTAGAGTTCATGTATTCATGAAATCTTCATAAAAATTGCGAATAATCGAATTGTGGTCAATTGGGTAAATTTTCTCACTTATGTGTCAATAAACAACCCCAAATTATACACTGTATAGCATGTAATTATAAAATGAGAATTGCATTTAAGAGAGATGTAGGAGAGAATGAGTGATAATCGAACTATTGGATGGTTTCGAAAGAGAAGCTTAAGTGCAAAAATTAATTTTCAAGAGTAATTAGAAAGGAAAGAGTGTATTAAGAAATACAAAAAATGAGGAATGCTGAAAAAGAAATGTACAAACTAACATACATACATATGTCATGAGCTGAAAAGTGATCAATATAGGGGGGAACAAATTTGAAGGGAAGAAGGAATGGAGAAACACACTATATCAGGAATTAATTTTCTTGAAAAATAATGTTTCTTTTTTTTTTTTTAATAGGAATAATTATGATCACCGAGCACTTTCCTTTTAATATTTTTCTTTTACTTGAAAATTAACTTACAGGAACTTTGATTGCAATTAAACGATAAATCCTCCACCGTAATGAAATTTTGGCCGAGCACTTTACTTTTTCTTATTCGTGTATTGTTGTTAATTCTTTTTCTTGTTGTTTTACTTTTTTTATTTTAATTATTTTAATTGAATATTTTTAAACAATTTGAATAAAAATTGTATTAATAAATTGAAATTTCGTTGAATATATACGATAGCAAAAGACAATTAATATAAAGAGGTTTTTAATCTTATCCCGAATGCACTTCAATAACTTATTAATGCACAAGCAAATAAATACAAAACATACCTTTGTTGGAGTGTAGTATGTAGATGAGTTAAGATGAGTAGAAAGAAATCCAATGAACGAGAATTCCCAGAGAATTAAAAGCAAATTTACAATCCGGTTCGATATGGAGCAAATGTTGAGTCTTAATGTTTAGCCACTTTGGAATATGGAAGATAATACTCTGAGCCGGGAATAACAAAATAATATTTATTTTGTTATTCTCATTAACAAAATCCCAATAGAAAAAGAAGATGAAATAAAACAAATTTATTAGGATTTAGGAAATGAAGAAAGTTTATTGGACAGATTACCTCTTTATCGTCTTACAGCAAGTTCAAGAAGAAGGAAAAATTATTTTATGTAGAACGGAAGCGACATTTTAGGCTATGTCACCAGAATGACGTTTGTTTTAGGCGTTATGAGGAAAAGAGAAAGTGTGGTTTTCATAAAATTCAGCTTAAATATAGGTACTCAAATAGGGGAAAAACTTTAATCATCACAATATTAATGTCAAAGGGAATTTAGGCCCTTTTGGCATTAACAAATGTTGTTACTGCAACTAAAAAAACTTGTTTTTTCGCATTGTGATTTTGCTTTGATAACAATAGTTATTGTTGTTGCCATTAAAATATTGATATTACAATAAAATGTTTGTTTGTTTGCCTTATATTTTTGCACTGATAATAATAGTTATTGCTATCGCCACTAAAATAATAACGGTCTGTTTAATAACAATAACATTGTGGTTAGTTAAGCATATTTTCAGATATATTGCAATCGTAATATTTTTTATTAAAACAACAGAAACAAAACCATTGTCAAATTAA
>PYHX02000495.1:48788802-48828972 GCA_004302925.2 Cochliomyia hominivorax
AAAAAATAACTATATTTATAAGTCATTTTTTACATTCGAAAAAAAATTTGACGATTTGTTTTAAACAAATTTAATGATATTTTTTTCCAAATTTTCTGTCACTTGTGACTTTCATTAGTGGAGGTTATATTAATTTTCTTGTTCCATGTGTAATCATCTAAGATCCCACAATGTATATATATTTTTGCATCATATCAAAATCTGAGTCAATTTAAACTACGTACGTCTGTCTGTAGTTGGTACGCTGAAATTTGGCCTTTTTAAAGTAGCAAAATCGGTTGAGTTCATGCTAAGTTATAGACCGATATCTGAGACAACCTTTAAGTTTCAAGCAAAAACATTCGCAAAATTGTCAATTATAAATCGACAAACTAGAATATTACAAAAATTATCAAAATCGGTTTAGATAAAATATAATTAATATGAAGACTTATTAAGCGTTACTGTATTAAATTTAAGAAAAATCGGATATATTTTGTATGTGCATGTGAGTGTATATGTAAGTATGCATGTGCATACACATTATATGTACGAAACTTTATGTAATTACTTCACACGTATTTGTGGTGGAAGGTATTGAAGATTCGGCATAGCCGAATGTAGCATTCTTACTTGTTTTTATAAGGATTTTGTAGTTCTTTATTTGTTAATTTTTTGCAATTACCGGATTGAAACTTTTACAAGTAGCAACTCTTTTTGATAATTTAAAGATGCCCACACATATTGCAACACATTTGCCTCTGTGTGAGTAAATCAACAACAAATTATATTGAAAAAATGCTCAAATTAAAGAGAGAGAAGAGAAGTCGTTTACAGTGTACTTGTGAAGTTAACATATTTTTTAGTCTTACCTCTCGATTTGGTAAATGTGTATTTTGGACATCACTGCGTTTAGATCCTTGATCTATTGAATTTCGAATTGCTATATAATAAAAGCTCTTTAAATCCTAGTATTTTTCATGATATTATATGAAATGATTTATTTTGTTCTATATTAAGTCAAGATAAAAATATGGATCTCTAGGATAGAACAATATTGATCTCTGGTACCTACACTATGGATTTCTTAACTCTTTTTAACATAAATGCTATTTGGAGTAAAAATAAGTAGCATAAAATTTTTCACCTTTAATATTTTTGAGATACAGGGTCCCAAGAATTCGAGATACTGATACATTTTTTTCATTTGATAGTCAATACATATTATCAACATGGGTCTTGAAAGGTCCTTTGTAATGCTTACTCATACGGGGACAAAATCCGAAAAGCCAGATGGGACAAGAGTCTATCATATAGAAAAACAAAATTTAAAAAAAAATATATTAAATAAAATTGGGTTGTCATTATACATGCATGCAAAAAATATCGCTAAAAATACGTAAGAATATATTACGTTATTTTTATAAAATTTCTATTTAGTATGCCGGGTCGATTTAACAATGTCTGCCCTTCACTCTTACTGGCTAAAAAATTTCTACTAATAAAATACAAGTCGTAATTTTATAGATATATTCAAGAAATTTGACAGATGTAGCAGTCATTATGACTTTAGGTGTTGATAAATTCATTATTTTTAGCTCCACACAATTTTCACCTTCAGAATGGCGTTTAAGTTCATAATATACGTTGATACTGTAATGATATTTGGTTGGTCCATAATTTCCTCTAGCTTGAATATAACATTCACAGAAACAATTATTCTAAGACGCATAGAACCCACATTTATGTTAGAAACGTTATAATGTTTTATTTAATTAAGCATAAGATAGAAAACAGAACAAGAGTCATTATATAATATGTAGTACTTATCATTTAAAAGCAAGACTATATTATAGGGTATTAGAATTAGCAATTAACTCTAGGCTATCTTCTCTTTCAGATGGATCTATTTAACGCATTAAATGTAATACATTTCAAACTTTAACAAATATTCTGTTTAAAAATCAAAAATTAATCAATTTTTAAAGCAACCAATCTGGCATCTTCTTTTCTCTTTTATTTGTCTGTCCTCCTCTCTCACTTTATTATTTAGTTGCAAGTTCCATTTAATAGTGAAGGTTGTGTTTTTATTTAACTAATGAAATATAAATAAAATAAAATTATAAATAAATATTGAAATATTGAAAATTTGTTAAAATAAATAAAGTATAATTTGTAAATAATATTTTTGTCTGATAAAATTAGCATAATAATATTTTATAAAAAGTTAATAATTTTATTATAAATTTGTAATAAATGATGGATGTGAACTGCATTATTGCCTCAGTCGCTGCGCTTTACATATGAGTGTTTGTTTTTGTAAAGAAACCAAATGTAAACAAACCAAAAAGGGTGTCAAAAAAGGAGGAAAAAATGGTGAGTTTGATATTTATTGTTTTATTAATTAAAAAAAACAACAAAAGAAAAATTGAAGTTTTAAATCGTTTAAGTAAAATTGTGTGAAAGTGAATGAAAAAAAATATATTTTTTATACGACATCATAATTATTGTTAAAAAGTCATAATGAATAAATATTTTATTTTAAGCGTTTTAAATATAAAAAATATTTGCTAAAAATTCTGAAAAAAGGAAAACAATTGTAAATAATAAAGAAAAAACCCAAAAGGGATATTAAGGACATTTAAGCTGATTGTAGTATATTTTTCCTTTGTACTCCTCCCACAGCCCATTAATTCATTCTTAGCATAATTAAAGTATTTTAAGAAGTAAAGATTGAGATAAATATCGCCTTAAGCCAACAGTTGTAATGGAACACGCGGTTTCTTTTATTATATATTTCTTGTTCTTCCTAAAATAACATTAATCATATGACAAGTGCATAACTGTAAGGAGCTGCTATGAAATTAAGCAATAAGAAGGTACAACAAAGCTTTCCACGACTAATTACAGTTGACATGTGGTGCCAAAAACAAGAACAACGTTAACAAGAAAATTCAAACAACAACAAGACATTAACCATAAATGGTTAAAAATGTCTTGAAATAGGTCTCTTTATGTGATTTTTTTGGGGTAAATTTATTTGTTAAAAAATATTGCGTGATTTTAGGGTGTTTTATGTCTTAAAAGTTTAGGTATTTAGTTGGTCATGATAACAAAAATTATATGCTCTTTAGAAATAAAACCGCGCTGTAATATTGTGTGAAACATGACACGGCACTTAATTTACAATTCATTTGGTTTATATTTTCAAAAACGGCTGATTCCTTTTTTTCCTTCTAACCATCCTTCCTGGGCTGATTTTGAAGAACATTTGGCTTTAATTGTATGATGAGTTGACGTTTTTCCGCTGCTTTGAAATTGCTAATTTTTTCTGTGGATTTTTGTTTCCCATCCTGTGGTTCACTTAAAGACGGAGAGTTTAGACATTTAGATGGTCAGATATCATTATGGGGATTTTATTGTTTTCTTTTCTTAAAAGAACAATGTGTTTCATTGCCCCGTTTTTTTTAATAATTATAATGATTTAATGATGTAATTTGTCTGTTACAATCTGGTGTAAGTTTCTCGTCATTTTTAATATTAATGTTTCATATTAATTGAAATAAAAAATTGAGGCGTTTTTATAAGTGTCACTTTTGTGGTAATTTTTAATGATTTTTGAAGTTTATTTGCGTGAGAAATTTTTAATAAGGGTTTCAAATAAAGAAATGTATTACACTTAGAAAAATATGAAAGAAAAGATATAAAGAAAATTCTTGAGTTCTGTTTAAAATGATATGAAAACAATCAAAAACATAAATCACACAGTGTTTTCAAAGGGCTTTTGGGAAATAATTCTGTACTCTTCGGGAATTATGATTTTTTAAAAATTATTTAAAAGATGTACACACAGAAAAAAATGAAAGTAAATTAATTAAAATAGAAATTATTTAACTTTTTGCAGTTATGATTTTGCTTTATAGATAAAAATTGTTAATTTAACATTGCTTCACAGTAAAATAAAAGAAAATTTAAAAGTTTAGCGTTGTATATTTTTATATACAGAAAAATCTAAAAATGTTTGTGTGTAAAAAAAGAACTCCTCCCAATGAACACTGATGAAGTCCGTGCTTTCGAAGTGATATTGCTCTCAAAGTCACAGCTTTATACAAAAAAATCATTTCTACGCCACTATGTAGTGGTAACGCAATTTAAAGATGACTTTCTAAAAATTGTGACAAATTTATTTTGTTTTGAAATAATAATAAATCCCAAGAAAAATGGATTTTGCTTGTACCATTAGTTTACCTTCATCGCTTATAAGGCACTACTAATTACGTTCGGCACCATTAATTTCCTTACTGTCTTTAATATTTATCGGTTCATTTTTTGTTATAGCTCCTATATAAGAACCCATTTCGGAAAAAGTTTGATCTTAATAATTAAAGATTTGCTGATGGGGTCCATATTCCCAAAGTTTTCATACTGCACTACTCTGCTATCATTTAATCAGATTTAATTTTCTAAAAAAATTGATTCTTCCGCAATGTGCAATGTGGTGTAGAGTACTATACAGTCAGACTTGACCAAATATGACTTTTTTACTTTTTAGATTAAAGCTTAAAATCAAAAATCTAAATATTAAATTAAAAGTCTTTTAGAATTCAAATCTCATTCATAATTTTTTCTTAATAGAAATAAAAAGTTATTTTTTTACTTTTATGTAATTTTTTCTAATCGACATATCGATAGAAATAATTTTACAATTTATAAATTGAATTTCATGATTCTGTTCTTCAAAAGAGTATTTGAATTACAAAGTGAAACAAACATCTATGGCATCTGGTATTTTACTCTTTTTCATATACTTAATGATGAAAATGCAAACTAAACCCTCTTTTGAAATGTTTTGAAAAAATCTTGTAATAACATCTTTTTAGTGATTTTATATAAAATGTTTACTGTTTGCAAAATTTCCAACAAAATGTTGGTAATTTAAGTTATATGGGTAATATGTTACATTTCACTGTGACCTTTGACCTGTTTATAAAAAATGTGTAAAAATTCTGTTGTTTGAAAATTGTAGCAATTTTTAAAATTCGTTTTAATCCTCCAACAACAATCCCAGTTATTTTCTGCAATAACATTTTTCTTTTATGGTTCTTATTTCACATCTTTTCTTTGGCATTTTTTGCAAATTCGAAAGGTAAAAAAAGGAAAATTCCAATAAACGAAAAAAGCAAGACTTTCAATTTCTTTTAATTTGTGCCATAAGAAATGAAAATGAACCAACAAAAATAAAAAGTATATAAGAATAATAAGTAAGAATGCTATATTCGGCTAGGCCGAATCTTCAATACCCTCCACCAAAAGCGCTTGAGAAGTAAATATCTTATGTTTTGTACATCAGTCACACATAAACTCACAGACATATACTACACAAAAATGTTTTTTGAAGTTATAAAATTTTTCTATAACTTTTTCTACTGAACCGATTTTGTTAATTATTGGAATGGTAATGATGTACATACAACTTAATATTAAATTATATAACTTAATATATAATTTCATTCTAATTTGTAGATTTAGATTTTTTTGAACAATTTTTGCTTGAACCTTTAGGTTGTCCCAGATAGCGGTCTATATCTTTTGACATACTGAACTGTTTTTGCTGGTTTTAAATAGGATATTTTTCAGGACTAAAGTGAATGATGGGGTCAATTTTCATTGAGCTTTGTCAATTATTATGGATGTGAGCGTGCCAACAACGGACAGACAAATAGTCGGACAGTCGTACAAGCAGACGGACATAGCTTAATCGATTCAAGATTTTGATTTGATTCAAGATTATGTTTTGGGGTCTAAGATATTTCCTTTTAAGCTTTGCACACGGAATGACAAAGTTAGTATACCCTCTTGTGGTGATGGAGGGTACAATTATATACATTTAGCAATCGCAACGTGATATTAACGTAATGTAACGTAACTCATCGTGTGATGTAAAAGAAAATCATTATAAAAATAATAAAAATCGTGTTTATGACACTCATAAATGTTAATGTGACAAACGTTTTTCTTTGGTGGATCTTAGCGTTATTATCCTGAGGGGGTGTTGTTGAACTTTCTCACCAGATAGTGTTCTTTTTATTATTATTTCTTGTCAAAATATTGTTTTTAACTGTCATATAATTTCTTTTAATGTGAATCACATTTTTTTCTGCTATTTTTTCCTCCGACTGACATCTGGTTTTTAATACTTCTTGATGGTTACAGGATTTTCCAGATATTAAACTTTAATACATTCTAAATCCTCAGTATATAAAAATCGTATATAAACTCATTTTACACGTAGATTCATTTTATAAAATTCAAATGCACAGATACATTCATATGTTTTATAAGTATATAATTTGTATGCGTATGTGTGTAATTATATGTAAATTTGTATACCTTTGTGTATCATTTGTATAATATTCACATAATAATAAATATTTTTTATTGCTGTTTTTTTTTTTTTTTTTGACATTAATTTTCGTATTTTTTTAAAGTCAAAAGTTTTGCATAAATTTTTTATTGTTTTTGGAAAAATGAAATAAATAATAGAATTTTAATTTAAATATTTTATTTTATTTATTTACATTTTACAAGCATTTCCATATGATATATAGTACATCATATTAAATATGTGAATGAAAGTACAGTGGGTGCAAAAAATGGAAAGTTGTATTAACTATTTTAATAAATAAGAAAGTATTTAATTTTTTTAAGTTCCTTTATATCTATTTTAATGTTTTAAGGTAAATGTGTTTTTTATAAAATGCATTTTACCCGCTCCATCATGAACGTCTTAACCTATTTCACAAAAATTTTCAGATTTAAATTAAAAAATATCTTCACTCTCTAACGCATTCTCTTGGCAATCGAATTGTTAAATATTGAAATTAAAAAATAGTAAAAAAAAGATTTACATATAGATCGCCTTTATAATTATCTTCAAAAATATTCCATCATGTCTGGATTATCTTTTATTAATAAAGACATAGATTTTCATTTCCAAATTGTTAATTCGGTGAAAAATGGTTTGAATCATTTTTATAGAAAAATGTTTAACAAATAAGATTGCTATATTAGGCTATGTCGAATCTGGAATGCCCTCAAACAAATCCGAAAAGTTAACGAAAATTTTCGTTCTGATAAGCAAAATAGCAAATAATCAGACCAAATTTCATTGAACTCTGTCAATTATTGTGATTGTGAGAGTGCCAACAACATGTGGACATAAAAACCGTTTTAATGCAAGAATATATAATTTATTTGGTCTTAAATGATTCCTTTTTAGCGTTACAAACGTTGTACTTGTGATGGGAGAGAGTATAAACAAATAACATTTTTTTGTTTTAACCTGTTTTTCGGACAGTGTAGTTGGTTGTCTTATAGAACTTGAATCAAATATGGATCGTTTATTTCACATTTCAGGTTGAAGATACTCGAATATTTTAAAAGTCTGATGAAATATGAAAGAATTGAAAATGCAGTTAAATTTGTGAAGTCTACAATTTCCATGTATATGGAGATCTGCTCGGTAATCTATTTAAAGATTTCTATAATTTTTCAAAAGCAAAAAAAAAAAACTAAAAATTTCCAATAATTATCTAACAATGACATTTGGTTTTTATTACTTCTTAAAATTACACTTTCTCATTAGAAATGTCGTTATGGAATCCTTAGAGAATTTCAATTGTGAATTTGAAAAAAAAAAAGAATGAAAACTTCAACAAAATTAGTCATCATTACGTTTGTTGTAATAAAATGACTGTCACTTAAATGTCAACTCAGACTTAGCAAAAAATACCAAACACTATATTCCCCCCCCCATCTAACTCAAATATCCTCCCTTCTAGTTATTGAAGTACACAGTTAATTAAATGTCAGTTGCAAAATAAAGAACAAAAATTATTATAAATCACAGACTAGAAACACACACATACATTTAACTACATTTACTTTAGCAAGGAAATTGTCCTGAAATATTTTACTAATACAAACACAATGTGCTGTGTCACAAACTCATCACGTCTTTACAAGACTACAATAACACAAAATACAATTTCTATGTAAGAATAAAACTGACACTTTACTATTGCGATTTGCCAAATGCCGCACCCTAAAAATTTGAAATAGAATTTTTAGTTTTATTATTACTTTTTTTTCTGGAATACTTGAATTCAATGTGGAAGTATTTACTTACAGACGAAAATCTTTAGAAAATAAAAATACTTAAGACTTTGAGATCTTTAACTGGAAAATAATGAAAGAAAAAAGTAATTTTTACTTTACTTGAACAACTTGTAGTTAAGATAAATGAAATTAGAGTATCCGGTCGAGGAGAATTTTGAATGCCCTTCTCAGAACAGTTTTTTGTATTGTAAAGAATAAAAAATAAAATAAAAATTTCCATTCACTATTCTTCAAATATTTTTTGATCCGGTTTGCAATATATGGACGAGCATTGCTTTGATAGAGGATTACGGCTTCGTTGATAGTTTTTTAGTTTGTGATGTTTGTTAGTTTGTTAAAATCTTTAATATTTTTAAGCTCCAGTCAAATTCGACAAAAAAATCTGGGCACACTATGGTTTCTTATGAAAAAGAAGTTTTTATTTACTGATTCTCTTGTGCAACTGCAAGACAAATACCTAGTCCATCTCTGACTCCCCCATTTTTTTGGACGTTCGCTCTTTTCTATTCCCAATATCTTTTATTCTTTAATTCTAAATCTTTAGTGCTATTTTCTACAGGTAACGTTAGGTAGTGTCAAATGTCCGCGTTTGACAAACCTAGATAAGAGATGTCACGCGCTAGATAAGAGTGATCTATACTAAAGATGTGTGATATCTTAATAGTATTTCAACTATTATTTTGTCGCTTAGTATATAGTTTTCCAAGATTCTTAAGTATGAGTATTCACAGAGAAGGTATGCTTCAGCTGTGACAGTACTCAAGTACAAGGTAATCCGAACTTGTACTTCATTGAAGGAAGTGTTGCATGATTTCAAAAACACTTCAGCTCTGAAGCTGAAATATAATATTGCATTCATCAAGAAATCGAATGAAATTCCAATTCAAAATCTTCCAAAAGATTCTACTTACAACAGCATAGTACATATTATAAACAGATGGTATATATTCTAGTATCTCTCAGACCGTCTTGGTATAATGGTTAAAGTGATTGTCTACAAGCATTCCGGGGATTCTTCGAATATTAAAACTTTTCCAAAATTAAAATTACTTCATCTCATCCCCCAAATTAAACATATTGAAGAAGCCCCATTTGTATAAAAACGGGGAACATCAACAAAGAAACAGCAGAGTATGGTAAGTAAGTATAGCCCTCTCATCATATCCGGAGATATAGGGAATAGAAAATTAATGAAATTCCTCACCACTGTATCACACGCGGAAACAACGGTGGATCTTATCTACAACAGACCAATCATCCAATTAGTTGAAATTAAAGTGCCAAAATTATTTAAAAAAAACGGAAACAAAGCTTTATTAAGGTCTTGTAGAAATAATGAGTAAATACATATGTCATTGTTGAATTATTTCACTCGCTTTTATATAATTTAGAATTACAAAACTTCTAGCGAAATTCGTAAATGGTGTACAATAATCTGAGGTCTGATTAATATGATTATGTCTTTCCGATTTCAAATTATTAACTGAATTCCTCCCTCACCTCACAACCTAAGTGATCCTAAAATGTATACATGAACATTAAAAAACACTATGAGATTCTTTCTTAACGTTACACAATTAATGATTAACTTAATATACTCTTCTTGAGAGGAGTGTAATAATTTTTGTGTTGAATTTTTGCACTTAATACGCTTCGTTGAACTAAAATTGCAAAGTCACATAGTTTAACACCCCGAGGTCACCACAATGTTAAAATTCACACACACATACACACTCACTTACAAACAAATACATTTCGATATATCAGAAACACACAAGAAACTGACAAGCAGCAAACAATAAGGGGAGATCTATTAAGGACCCAAAGTACATATTATTTACTTTTTTTCCTTCAGTCTGTTTTGGGTGAATAAATAGACGGTTGGTTGATTTCTAAATATTTATATAGAAGCTTAAGCGGGGAGCAAAGTACAAAAACAGGACATCATGCCAAAGATTCTTTTGCCAAGAAAAGTTTTTCTTTTAATTTTTGCCAAAAAAAGTTTTTGTTTTCTTTTTTGCCAACAAAACGGAAAACATTGACTTTTCGCACATGTCACCGGACTTTATTGTCTGTTTATAGGATGTTTCTATAATAAATATTACAGTTGTTGGTATATTTTTACTGGTAAAACTTTTAGATTGACCACCAAAAGTTTATTATTGTTTATGCTTAATTGGGTTTTCAGTAATTTTTGTACGACTATAGAGATGATGTGAGTGTTTTATTTTTATTTACTTGATAATGTCAATTATGAAGTTCTTAAAGATACGAAGTAGTTCGTAAAAATGACGACTGAAATAGTTTTTTTTTTCAAATGCTGAATATTTCAGTAGCGCTTAAATAATGAAATCTCATTCAATACAATCGTATAAATTATGCTGAAGTATAAGTTTCCAGACTGAATATACTTAGTTACTGGATATAGTTCAAAAAGGTATTCTACACAAGTGGCGTGATGCGTATTGATGATGCTTGACATAGCTTTTTCCATTGTTGGCACTAACTGAACATTCTGTGGTATTTCAGTGTTCACGTTCTCCATATTCTTCAAAGCCGGTTTGGTTCAGGGGCTTCTTCGATTTTGAAAAGGATTCATATCCACTTTTTTAATGTTCAAAGTAACACGTTGACTGGACTATTTTGCTTGTGGTCTATAACGAACCTGGAATGCTTTAAATACTTGTTTTGTAGACAATAACTGCACCCCGTCCTACTTGAAATAGATAGTAGACTTCAAAAAGTCCGGAAGTGCAAAAATGCATTTTGGTCTTTTGAAAGCTCAAACTATTTAATAGCCTTAAGCAATCTGCTCACAATTAATAGACCGACAAAATAAATTGAATTAAAATTATTTTTAAAGTTTGTTCGATTAAGAGGTAAATGAAAGGTAACATAGCTTTGGCCAACTTAAACATTTGGCAAAAGGTATGTTGGAATAGAGTTCAAAATTTAGAATCAAATTTAATTTAACGCCTTTACAAATCAATAACTACGGATAAATATGTAAAGCGATTAAGCTTGAAAACTTTATCCGAATTGAGAGTTGTTATCTCTCATAACCTAAAATGATATATTTCTGTTAACTCCTAGATTCTAGATTTTTCTTGTGGTGTATTCATAAGACAATCCGGACTATTAACAGTGGTTTTCGACTTATTCAGAATCCTGAAGGAACCAGTCACAGTAGTGTCCATGTTTATTACGAATATCTTCATTTCTGTGTGTAGTTACAGAAATGATTTATTTTCATCATGACAGCCACTGCAGAAGTCAGAACCCTAACAATAACATGAAAAACAGAAGAGTTTATAAAATTTGAGATGAGAAACTGGTTTCAAAAAAAAATTGCTAAAAAAGGATTGATTTCACCAACGAAGAGTATTAAATAATTAGCATTCTGCATCGAGCAGTGGTCGCCAGAAGGACGAAGATCAGATCAAACCTTTCAATTGTACAGGACATTTGTGATCTTTTTTCTCAATTTAAATAGCTCGTAATAAAAAAGTAGCCCTTTGATTCCATCAAATAGAAAGCATTATCTTATTATTATATCGCAGGTATTCAACTTCAGCCTTAAGTTAGTCAGTCTTTTCATGTTACTTTTTATTTTGGGTATTATGCAGTATATCACTTTTATTACCAAAAATAATGCGATGCAAAACTAATTTGTTTTTGAAGGGTTCAATCATATTTTCCAGCATGCAAAATTGCCCTTTCCGATCAATCGGGGACGCTAAATGACAGTACAAGATATTGTTGCGATTGACAATAGCGTCATCCTTCCAACTTCTCATCTTTAAACTTTTTCGACTGATGTATTTTTGTTTGCTGACTCGAAATCGACATATGAATCGAAAAAAAATGATTTTGGTTTTGTGCTTGTTGACCGTTAGCTTCTACCAACGACGTCTAACGACATTGTGGAAATATAAAGCTTAAAGATTTCAAAAAAGGTAAATTATGAAAAATTTTAAGAGAAGAGATTTTAAAATGTCTGTGTCTTCATTCCTTATATAAATTCCGAGCACATATTATAATTCCTAAACCTTCTAAATCACGCATAAATTTCATAATAATAAAGACAGTCTATTTTAATTTACTAAAATTTTGTTTATTAAATTTAATGATAATTGTTATGATTATAAATATGTAGAAACTGCTATTAAAAAAAACAACATGATATAACTAAAAAACTTCTTCAAAGCTAAAAATATGTTTAACCTCTTTTTCTTTTGCCTTTAATGACGACTTTCATTTAAGATTAGAAAATCTCTAAGAAAACTCTTAAAAACCCCAAAGAAATAAAACGTCTCGACATTTAAACCTCATACGAGTATAACAACCATAAAGTCAAAACCACACATATGTTTTCCCTTAACAAACACACACACTTTACATACCTCACATACACAGTTTTACAATTTTAAGCTCCAATATTTCAAAAATCTAACAAACTCTCACATACACATATCCTCCCAAGATTTTTTACCCACAAATGTAGTTTAATTCTTTAAGTAAATATATTTTTTTATTCATTGCTTCCCTTTGTATTCCTAACAAATTTTCCAACAAAAATGTTATTTCAACTTCCTCTACCCCTCCTCCACAATTTTGTTTGTCTAGTATGGATTTTATTGTGGTTGTTTTAACTTTAAATTGGCTTAAAATACGCTTGAGAGAATTATATTTCAGAAATTCCCCTAAAAAGATTCTTGATTTGTAAATGTGTCTTTTTGTGTTTTCTTAAGTGAATTAAATTTTTTGTATGTGATATTTACCTCTGAAATCGTAAAAAAGGATATCAAATTGTTTCTTTGGTTCCAATTCCGTTTACTATCAAAAAATAAGTTTTAAAGTATTGAAAAGAAAAGGAGGCATTTTTCCACTTATTTTAACAAAATAAACACGTTTGTTTCCTTGAAAAAGTTTTTATTTCTTTAAATTTATGAATTTGTGTGTATTTGGACTTCAATTTAGAATGATACTTTATTGAGTGATGCGTGGCATTTTAATCAATTGTGGGAATTCCTTTTTTTCTAATCAATTTTTCTTTAAAAAGTGTAATATTATAAATTTGATATTATTTGATAAGCGATTGGACTTCAAAATAATGGCAAAAGGTCGTTTTGGGGTGTGACGGAAATAAATGAAATGCGTTTGAATTAATATAATCTCAAGACGAAAATTGCAACTTTAAATACGTAAGAATGCTATATTCGGCTATGCCGAATGTTTAATACCCTCCACTACAATCGATTTGAAAAGAAGTGCAGAACTACATTTAAAACTCATTTTACTCAAATTTACGACAAATTCATAAAATTTCCTGCAACATTTATAAATATATGCAATATCGTTATTAAGGAAGTATCACTCCTCCGTGCCTTATCCCAAAATTAGTATATAAATAACCATGTAATAAATTTAATTAACTTTTCCGCAATTTTCTAAATTTTTTATTGTAAAATTTCTAAAATTTTTATTGTAATATTTTGTTATTAACGGTTTTTTCGAATTTTAAGAAATTAGCTTTAAAGTTTCAGAGTTATGCCACTGTACCACTCTCCCATTCCTAATCCGCAAATTTTGTGGTGTACAATAATGTGTTGTTAAAACATTATTCATGTGCCCAAAGAGTTTTTAGTTCTAGAGATATACGATGTGTTTCGTTTGTAAAGGGATACTACTCCCCATGGCCTATCCGAAAATTTTATAATACATATCGTTTTGCACTTAAGGCGATATCAATTTTAATGAAAATTGAATAAGTTATTAAGTCATATTCGTTGTTCAAAATGTTCAGTTTTAGGAGGTTCAGATGCCGACCTGAAATAGGGAACTTCTATGGACGTTTAGAACATTGACAGGGCTTTTTTACGATTTATTCTTTTTTTCTAATTCGATTTCTACTTTTCGCCAGAAAAAGTTTATATTTCAATTTTTTTTTTGTGGCAATCTTACTATTTTCATGGCAAACATTTATTGCTACCGCTAACATGTAAAAATATGTTTGCAAGAAACAACATACTATTGTTAATAAATGTTGTTACTGCAACTAAAAAAAACTTGTTTTTTCGCATTGTGATTTTGCTTTGATAACAATAGTTATTGTTGTTGCCATTAAAATATTGATATTACAATAAAATGTTTGTTTGTTTGCCTTATATTTTTGCACTGATAATAATAGTTATTGCTATCGCCACTAAAATAATAACGGTCTGTTTAATAACAATAACATTGTGGTTAGTTAAGCATATTTTCAGATATATTGCAATCGTAATATTTTTTATTTAAACAATAGAAACAAAACCATTGTCAAATTAAAATTAATTAAAAAACTAACATGTTGGCTATAACAACAAATATTTGCTGCAAATAGATTAGTGTTGCGACAAACATATTGGTAAAATAACTTTTCTCTGCGTGTGTAATCATATTATTGTTTTTATGTTAACAATAATACAGTAGATCTAGTCGAATGACTAAAATTTTATCGTTATTTAAGATCCAGGTACAACAATAGCATTTCAAATTTAATCAGAAATATTTATAAAAATAATATAAATCAACCATATTATTGTCAACACACATACAACCACAATTATACTTTGTGGCATTATGGTCGTTCATATGGTTGTAGTACAAAAACAATCATACTGTGTTTGTTAATTAAAAAATATAATAATTAATGTGATGCAGCAAACATGTTTTTCATATTTTTACTAATTTATAACTTGTTTTTTATTTTTGTTTTAAGTCTTCTTCCTTGTCCAGTGGTACAAAAATAAATGTGTTCTGCATTCACAGACTTGTAAATATTTATAAAATATTTACATTATAAAATTACCCACAGACATGTTTAAGTCATTTTATTTTTTCCAAAAAAAAGAACCAGCGAAAAAATTCAAATTTTAATTATTTTTACTAGACCGGATACTAATGAAAAAAATTATAGGTATTTGGGAATACCTTCACATATGAAACATTATTTTGGAATGTATTTTCAAATAATGAGTCACAGTGATTTCAAGTTGAAAATAAACAATATCAATTAAATGCTTCCGAAGTTTCTGAATATTATTTTCTAAATACAATAAATTATTACGATTTTTAGAGTTGTCAAAATATGTCCTCCTTTATAGTGTTGTTTGCGACGTTTTTCTTTAATTCCGCAATAAATGATAGTGTTACTTATTATCAAATGTCACTTCTGTTATTTTACTATGGAATACTAGAAACCTTCCTTTATTTCACGATCTAGAAGCTTTTTTTTAATTATGTGTATTTCCTCAGGCATTTTGACATTTCGAGAAGTAAGTTACCAGGAGGTAAGCCCCCAAAGTTGCCACCTCGGGTATTGCTGAGTGTTTTTTTATTAAAATTACACATGGATATTTTACAATAGGCCCAGGGGACAGCAAAAAACTGCTGTTTCAAAATCTTGCAAAGTTAAAAATTTAAATTAAATTAACTTAAAAACTATGAGAGATAAAGGTCTTGTCATAGGAAGGTAAAAATCTTGAAATTTGAGCAGTGATGAGCAGTGAAAAATTTTTTAGGAGATTGAAAAATTTAATGTAAAAAATGTGAATCCTGTGATTCTAAATTAAAATGTTGAATGTTGAAAAATTCCAAAATTCGAATATTTTTGATTTTGGAAGATTTGTTAAAAGGCCGTTAGCATGCAGGTTTTTAAACTGCTTTCTGTTTTAAGATTCGAATTTTGGGATCAAGGAATATGTAGGTTAAATTCAAATTTTTTAATAAAGAAAAAGTAAAATTCAAAGTGATAATTTATATCTTTGAAGTGGGTAAAAATCTTAATCTTTTTGGTTTGATAACAAATTTTGTTTCAAATAAAACAATTGGCTCAAGATCCTGCAAAAGTTTAAAATTCAAACCCATAAAACTGAAAAACTATAAGAGATATCTGTATAAAGGCCTTGTCAGACGCTATAAAAATTTGGCACGCACTATTCCAGGGTGTGCTGTAGACAAAGGTGATTCCGTGTTCATTACCAATGTGTTATATGATTTTTGTAGGGTTTAAAATATTCTCCTTAACATTCATCTTTTCCAATTCAATTAATAAACAAAAACAAAAATGAATTTCATAATTAACATTTAACAAGAGCAAAAGTAAATACGGAGTAAAAGTATTGAAAAGAAGGAAAATAAATTAACAAAATTTTGTTGGTTATACGTCCTACAGGTAAAATAAACATTGAATAAACATTTATCTGAAACCTTTCGCAACATTTAACGAATACGAAACATTGAGTTTAACTCGACTCGTGGTAAATTTCCCTAGAGGGCAAAAAGTAGCTGGAAAAAAGAGAAATAAAAGTGAAAACGCACAAATTAATATGTCAAGCAAGTGAACGAACGAAAAAAAAAGAGTTGAGTTCAGTTCAATTTGTAAAACGAATTAAAAAGAAAACACTTTTAAGTAAATTTCAAAACTTTTCTGCCATGGAAGCTCTGCCTAATTATGCAACATAAAAATTATAAATTCCATATTGGGATAAATGAAACGAATGAGTGTGTGCATGGGTGAGGGTGGCTTAAGCAGGATATAAGACAGGAAGTTTAAAATATGTATATATGTTGTGTGTTTAACTCTTTATCTTGTCTCTCATTGGGGACAATATTTTCTTTCTGTTTCTTGTTTTTTTTTTTTTTTTTTTGCTATTTTGCCATTTTGCCTTCAAGGTCTAATATTAAATTAATGAAAATTATGTTTTATATTTTTTTCAGTCACTAAACTCTGAACATCTGCTAAAAGAGTTAAAGGTTATGTGGGTGTTAATAGGTCTTGTATATAAAAAATTATGAAAATGTCCTTTTTATATTTTCATTAGCTCTCGGTATTAAAATGGGAATATCCTGTTAGTTAAGTAAGACTTGTTGAGAATATAATTAAAAATTTTTGCCATTTAGGAAAAAAGTTTTTTAATTATCAATAGAACATTTTTTCGTAGAAATGTAGAATGAGAGGGTAATGGATAATTAAAATTTTTTTAAAGGTAAAAGTTTATTTAAAATTTATGAGAATTTTTTTCTGTAAATGTTTTATAAGAGTTATAAAGGATTATGAGTTATTTTGAGAACAGCTCTTAGGTGTTGAAGTTATAGTTAGTTTGGGAATTATTGCTTTTTTCAGGAAAATAAAGAAAGTTTTACTTAAAAATAAGTGGAATAAAAGTTTATTATAAAATAATCTATTGTATAACTGTCAAAACCATTCGAAGAGCACCATAATACCATTTGGTTGAACACAGACGGGGTTTTAAGAATTATATGTGGCCCGATATTGCATATATCCAATTTATGTCAATCCAACTGTTTCACCAGTTAAAAGGAATTCAGAAAGACTAACAGATATTATTCTCTCCAAAATTGGTTCGTTACTTTTTCGATGCACAGTGCTTCACATAAAAAAATTATGCGGAAATAAATTTGTTACTTCCGAACGATTAAACGGTTTTGATTAAATAACAATTAGAAGTAGTAAAAAAAAAAAAAAAAAAAAAAAAAAAATATATATATATATATATATATATATATATATATATATATATATATATATATATATATATATATATATATATATATATATATATATATATATATATATATATATATATATATATATATATATATATATATATATATATATATATATATATATATACACATTTTTAATGCACGTTACTAATTTGCGAATATCGCTGAATATTGCGATAAAGCTCCAATACAAGGCCTCTTTCCGGAATATGATTTAAGCTTGAAAAAATCTTAACTACAGGCCAATATAATTAAAATTCGGCACAGTTACTTCTCTAACTGCCATAAATATATGTTATGTTATATATACGCTTGAAAAATCGACTTTTAATACCGATTGGTTTCGTTCGGTATACAAATCATAAATCTTTCAATAAACGTCATTTCAACCGATACGCAGAATATATTCAGAATATATACACTTTTAGGAATGTTTGATGAAAATTTGGAAATTACAAACAGAATGACAAACTTATATAAACCATTCTGAATTTTTATGTGAAGTTTATAATAATGATATAATATTGGTCTACATTTGGAATTATAAGGACTATCAATATTTATATTTTGTTCTTTAATTAATAAAATTTTAGAATTTTTTTTTTAAATTTTCTTATTTGAGATGACCTATTTTTAAGGTCAGCATTTCGTTCGCAAACTCAGGAAAAATTTAATTTGAAAATATTCAGTAGTATTAAAAAAAGTTTTGGGACCACAATGTGATCTCTTTATACTCGTGTGTTTTAGTTGCATCACCCATTAGTTAATATATTCATATGCAAATAATTTACGATTGAATAGTTTGGCAAAAGGACCAATTCCATTTTCTTTAATATTTTTCACTTTTCGTGGAATTCATTTCCCTTAATGTATTCCAATAAAAGTTACCAAACAATATTTATTTCTCCAAAAGCCTTTTTAAACTCTTTCATTTTCCTAATGGTTGATGTGGTTAACTCTGTGTGGCCAATACAATGAACAATATTGTATTTCAATAAAAAGAAATATTTATTTTTTCCCATCACATAAAACCGTCTAAACGAGCTGCCCTAAAGGGAAATTATATAGAAAAAGTCAATAGAAAAAGGCAAAAAATAAAACAACAACACACAAAACTTGGCAGGAAAGTATAAAAATAACAATAGAATAAAGTAAAAAATTAAATGAACAACGAACAACATTTAACGTTTGTTAAATAAAAAAAATGTTTTCTTTAACAACATTTGAACAAAAATATAGACTTCGATAGATGTAAGGGAATTTAAGGACTACAACACCCACACACTAAAACACTTTATAAGTCACCCACGAAACAAGGACATGTTTGCTCACATACTCATGAACATGAGAGTTGAGTAGATAAAAAAACAACAATATTTAACCCACAAAAATATACTTAACATCAGCTTAACATCCATTAAGCTACTCATTCACATACAACAACAACGAAAACAAAAAAACAGATACTTTTGCAAAAAAATACACATACACACAAGCATACATATTCATAAGGATTTGCACACATAACAATAAAAAATACAAATACACAATCAGGAATGAATGAATGAAGAGGAAATCAAATAAAAATAATAAAAAACAAGTGAAAATGTTATAGTCGGTCAAGTCCGACTTAATAATGCCCTACACCACATTCTTGGTTATAAATGACAGCTACAACATTTATTAAGGGCTGCGTATAATTCAATCTTGTACTTGATACTAACATTTATGTGGAATTTATGCGTTTTAAATGAAATTTTTTCTGGAGGGTTATATCGGAAAAAAAATTATGAACCGATCGTTTTTCAATTTCGCACTGCGGTTTTGTCTTATATTTATTTTAATTTTAATAAATACTAAACCCATATTTATCTTAATAACTACAATACCCACGTTTATGTGCAACTTATAAATTTGAAAGTGAAAGGATGATTGTATAGGATGAGAAATAATGGACCAATCCTCGTATAATTTGCACATCGTTAAAAAGAAAGACTCATTTTCGCAAAATTCCTTTAAAATCGTTTTAAATTTAAAAACTTTATGGTGACATTTGTATGAGGCCTACATGAGATAATGGACCGATCATAACCAATTTCAATTGGTATCGTCTTTGGATCAAAATAATATTATACTCCAAATTTCATTAAGATATGTTACCAGCTGGACGGACAGATGGACTTGCTTTAAACCGATTCAGGAGTTGAGTCGAACGGTATACTTAAAAGTGGTGGTAGACTATTTCTCTCCCCTTTACAGCACAAACGCATAATACCACCACTATCTATGGTGGTGTAGGGTATAAAAAGAAAACACCACCAAAAGGCATTTGAACACATGAAAAAACAATTTTCATATTTTTTCTCGATTTCTTCTTATTTAATCTTTAAACATTTAAATGATTAAAGAAATCTTTTTTTCTTCATAACAAACAGGGGAAGGAAGGAAATGAAAAAAAACCATAACGGAAATAAAAAACAATTGTCATAAAAACAAATGTCACTTTGTTTGTAAGTATACATTTCGTTATGGTAAAACACTCAAATACACACATTCTTCAACATTTGTGAAATAAACTTTATCCTTAAGTCTTTTTGTTTTTTTTTTTTATGGCTTAAATGGCTTTTTTTTGGCAAATTTTCATTTTTATGGCCATAAAATAAACCTGCAAAAAAGTTTTCTTTAATGCCAAAAAAGGTGTTAGATGGTGACATATAAAATAATTTGCAACAATTGTCATATTTCTCTGGGGGAAAATATTAAATAACTTTTTTTTCTGAATATAACATATTTTGCATAAAATTAAGACAAAAAGAATGGAAATTAAAAAAGAGGAATATTACATTATTATTCGGTTATAATAAATTTTGATTACATGTGGAAAAAATTATAATTTTACAGCTTTTGTCATTCCATTTGTAACTTTAAAAAGAATTTTTCTAAGAAATATAACACATATTATTGCAACACATCAAAATCTGACTTCTGTCAATCCTTCCGACCGCCTCACTATGTTTTCAAAGCCATTTTTTGTCTTAAGTGGACAAGGTTAGAGTTGAGGTGTTTTGGAGTTGATTTGGAGAAATAAAGGTCACTATCAGGTCAGTGACGTATTTGGTAACTCTCCAAAGTTAGGGTCCTCAGGAGTTGATTTTTCAAAAATTCGTATATGAATTGGATAAAGAAATTTTTGACTGTCTTTGTAAATCTCGAAGTTCCAATTATGGCCTCGTTTTTATACTTTGAATGCATTTACATTAGAAATTATTTCAGAAATAAGAACAAACATGTATAGTCTAGAAGAAATAATGAGAAACAATGATACCACTTTTTTGGACAAATTCTGGAAAAAATCCAGTTTTTTTCTGAATTTCTATTTCAAAGAAATATAACATTTTATTGAATCCATATAGGTATATGATTTAAAAAAAACTAACTTAGACTTATATAGAATTAGGGAATCCAAATAGTATTTTAGATTTTTTGGCCAAAATAGAGCGCAAAAAGTCCATACCCAAAAATGGGTCATAAATTCAATTTTGTCTAAATATCTTTTAGACTAGAAAAGATCGATCTAAACAAATGGTAGCAAGAAGAAGCAAAGTCTGAATTAAAAGGCACATCAACTGTAAAAATTATTTAATTAACCAGTTTCTATACTTTTGGTGTTTCTAAAAGGTTTTTGAATCTAAGGAAATGTGGCGTTCTTCTGACAACAGAAGTGTTATGCCTTCTATATCTCATCTTTAGACTTTTTTCTCCATATCGAAATCACATGTTTTGAATCGCACAAAGCATAGTTCACAATTTTATGGCGTTAATACATTTATTTATTTAATTATATTAAAATTTTGCACATAATTCATTAGCAATTCTAACATGGTCCCATTTATAATTTGAGCTAAGAAACTACTTATTAGAAGTATTTTGTTTTTGCAAAAATGAGAATTTTATGGAATTTGGGCCGATTTCGAAAATGAGAGTTATATGAGGGCCGTAGAATATAATGGAACGATGCTCGGAAATTTTATTAGTGTGTTTCCTGATTGTGTATATTTTTAACGTATTATTACAATACAATAATTTTTTGGAGACTTTAAAATGATTTTCGGGAGTGAGCCTGAATTTACGGTCAATTGTAGACCGATCACTTTTGAAGTTTGCAGGTGGGTTTGCCGTATTTTTTATTTTTATGGTTGCTATTCGACAGATAATGATATTTTTCAATAGACTGACTCCTTGGTCCAATATTATTGAAATTATAACGCAGTGTTTATAAAACAATGTATGTCTTTATTGACTGAATATAAATTATAAAGTGAAGGCATTTGAAAAAATGAAAAATTCTATAAACACATTTTTCAATGAACTAATGTTTATTATAATTAATATAAACTTTCAAAACGATAAAGTGTATTTTCAACACGCCTCCTCACTGCAATCGCTTTTGAATAATGCGCCTCCTTAAGTACAATCAAGTTCATGTACTTCCATATCCCGAATATCGAAATTATTTTTCAATAGTGTAATTAATCCAAGAGTAATTTTCTCATTATTACTTGCGATGATAATATCATCTACATATAATGCAACTATGATAGTTTCATTTCCAATTTTTCTCGAATATATGCATTGGTCGTACTTAGATTTTGTTAAATTAAATTTTCTTAAAACTGCATCAATACTTTTATACCATTGACGACTTGCTTGTTTTAAACCATATATAGACTTTTTTAACAAACACACTTTGTTCCTGTTTTTCTCGTCAATGAAACCTTCCGGTTGTGTCATGAAAATTTCTTCATCTATGTTTCCATTCAGGAAAGCTGTAGATACATCCAACTGTCGTAATTTTAAATCTTTTTCAACTGCAAGTGCATATACTAAACGTAACGAGTTCTGTCTTACGACGGGTGCAAAAGTACTGTTATAATCAAATCCATATTCCTGAGAATATCCTTTTGCTACTAAACGGGCTTTACGTTTATCTATCTTACCATCGGGTGTATATTTAGTTCTAAATACCCATTTACATCCTATTGCTTTTCTCCCTTTGGGCAAATCTACTAATTTCCAAGTTTTGTTCTTCATTAACGAACTATATTCCTGCTTAACTGCATGTTTCCATTCTTCTTTATTTTCAGAATTAAGCATTTCTTCATATGTTTTTGGATCATTATTACTGCAATCAACTATATTAGCTTCTTCTCTACTTTTGAATAATGACCATGATCTTAAACGTTCTTTAATAGATGGTTCGATAGTTTCTTTTTCAATACTAGATTCACTATCTTGATCATCTGTCAAAATGTTATTAGGATCTTCTTCTTGCAATTGACTTTCATTATTGTCATTTTCTCCAAAATTATTTGTTGCCTCGACTACTTCTAAATCTTTATGACTTTCTTGTTGAGAATTTTTCTGTTTATGTCCAAATGGATTCCAATTAAATTCATAAAATCCCATTTTTTCATCTTCTATATCAGCTATATCAACTTTAAAATTATCTTCTACAAATGTAACATCACGACTTTTAATAATTTCACGTGTTTCTTGTTTCCATAAACGATAAGATTTAGCATCTGTTGCGTAACCAACTAATATATATTCTGAACTTTTAGCCCGCCATTTAGATTTTCCAAGTTTTTTGTTTAATACAAAAGCTTTACTTCCTATTTGGCGTAAATGTTTAATTACAGGCTTTTTCCCAGTCCATAATTCTTCAGGAGTTTTATTTCTATTAATTTTCGTGGGACACCTATTTCTTATATAGGATGCTGTCATTATTAATTCATCCCATAAAATTTCTGGTAATTTGGCTTCTATCATCACTGTTCTAGCCATTTCAACTAGGGTTCGATTCATGCGTTCTGCTATACCGTTTTGTTGTGGTGTATACTCAACGCTAAACTGATGTGTAATACCACAATCTTTTAAAAATAAATTAAATTCACGACTTGATAGTTCAGCAGCGTTGTCTGATCTAATAGATTTGATCTTCCTGCCTGTTTCTAATTCAACTTGTCTCTTAAAATCTTTGAATACATCTAAATATTCATTCTTCCTTTTCAAAAAACGAACATGTACCTTTCTGGTATAATCGTCAATGAATGTAACGAAATAGAGCTTTTTGCCTATAGACTCTACTCGCATTGGTCCACACAAGTCCGTATGTATTAATTGCAATACTTCGTTTGATGATTTTTCGGTTTTCTTCGGAAAAGCTTGTCTAATTTGTTTTCCTCGAATACAACTAATACACTGTACATTCTTATAAGGAATCTTTGGTAAACCAAGAACCATATTATTGGAATGAAGTTTTACCAAATCTGCTGGATTCAAATGGCCATAACGTTTGTGCCATACTTCTAAAATATTTCTCCGATTTTCAATAACATTTGTAACAGTATAAGGTTTACGTATTGATTCGATACAATATATGCCACCGTTCTTTTTAGATGTTATTAGAATTTTACCATTCTTGTAGATTTCTATCTTATTTTTAAATACATTAATGTTACAACAATTGTCTGTTGCCTTTCCTATTGAAAACAGATTATTTCTCAAATCTGGTATATACAATGTTTGTAAAAGATTTACTCTGTTTATTCGCCCATTGATGTTAACATTAATTTGTGCTGTACCAATTCCTTTAATTTCCAAATTTTTATTATCTGCTAATCTTACATTGCCAGTATATGTTTCATCTAAGTCTATAAATTCTGACTTTAAGTTTGTCATGTGGGAGGATGCTCCACTATCAACTATCCAAATAGTTTTGTATTCTGATGAATGAAAATATCTATTAGCTTTCATAGCAGATACTGCAAAACCTGAACTGACATGTACTTCATTTGCTTTATTAATTTTCAATTTACAATTTTTGGCCATGTGGCCCTTTTTTCCACAATTGTAACAATTAAAAGGAAATATTTTCATACCTTTTTTATCCGTCTTATTATAGTTAACATTACCCTGTTTCTTCTTGTTATTTGGAAACTTGTACACTTTGATAGCATTGTCCTGAACATTTTCTTTTTCAGGCTTGTCACCAATTTCCAAAAGTCTTGAGCGTAGAACATTGAGAGTAGGAAACTCATTGGCAGTGTCAAATGCTGCTTTTACTGCTTTATATTTGTCTTGCAAACCATCTAAAAGCATTACCGTCAGAAAATCTTCATCTATATCAGACACCATTTCACGAAGTTCGGAAACTGCAATGTCAAATTCAATCAAATATTGCGAAATATTTTGACTTTCCACCATTTTTAGGTTCAATAATTTTCTATATAACTCTGCCTTCTTTCTTGTAGACTTACGGTCGTACGTGTTCTTAAGGTAATACCAAATTTCATTTGAAGATTTCAAAGTTTTAATCATACGTATAATATCCGGCTCTAAACAAATTATGATTTCAGCTCTGGCATCTTGATCCAAGTCTTCATATTCCCGTTTCTTCTTTAAAAATTCTTCATATGCTTTTCTTTCTAAAGCTGTGGGATTGCTACTGATAATAACCTCTTCTGGTTTGGCTACTTCTCCTCTTACCATTCGTAATAAACGATTTTTGTGCAATACTGCTTCCATTTGTGGAAACCATGTGGAAAAATTTTTTCCATTTAGCAAAGGTATTCTTCCTGATACAATCGCCATTTCTTTATCTTTTCTAAATTAAAGATAATTCTTACACTTATAAATTCTTTAGAAGGTTTGGGTCTGGGCCCATAACCTATTGAAATTATAACGCAGTGTTTATAAAACAATGTATGTCTTTATTGACTGAATATAAATTATAAAGTGAAGGCATTTGAAAAAATGAAAAATTCTATAAACACATTTTTCAATGAACTAATGTTTATTATAATTAATATAAACTTTCAAAACGATAAAGTGTATTTTCAACAAATATAATAACATTTACCAAATTTCACCACCTTTAAGTTTTGACCTGTTTGGTACTAACAATATTTACATGGACAGAAAGCCGAACGAACATCGTTAATTTAATTAGAAAGTGATTCTTAGTCGATTGGAAATATAAATCAAATTAAAGCATGACACTATTTTTCTGAAGGTTAATGCAAGATAATGTATAATAGCTTAACCACCTATGGTTGTGTACAGATTCTGAACGAATTTCTAATTATATACCCATCTTGACCCAATAAAAAATTATATTTTGGAGAAAAAGAGATTTTTTATTTGAAAATAAACTTTTGTATAAAAATTCTTAGAGAAAATATATGTAAAGCTAATCTGAGGATATTGAAAATACAACACTTTACTAGCTTTATATTTAGGAGGCCTATCATTGTCCCAAAACATGAAAACAATTTGATAGAATGATGCATATTTTGCTATAGAGTTTACTGATAATTGAAATAAAGCCGGAACTCTAAAAATAGTTTATTTTCCACTTTAAATTCAAAACTTTTACTTTCTTTAAAAAATTTATTGTTATTAAATCTTCTCGGTTTCTGGGTCAAAACGTGACACAATCATGATATAAATATTTTGTACCCTTTAAATTACTCATCATTATAATAAATGAAATTCACGTATCCATAAATATTAAATCCAAAAAAAACTACTAACTTTTATGTTTATTTCCATCATATTCATATTATGAGATCATAAAACACACAGTTTAATCAATTGACACGATGTTATCGATCAAAATCTGGCAAAAATGCACAACAAAATTTATGAAAATTTATGGACTTAAGGGAAATGAAAGAAAATGTTATTTTCCAAAATACAGAAAAATAGAAATTATTTATATTTCAATATGTAATTCACATATGAATATGTAAAAATAACTTAACAAAGGTATGAATGAATAGTGAAAGTGACTAAAGTCAAGTGTTGGTCATAAATATAACGAGAGACACATGTCACAAACTACAGACGACATTTAGTTACTTCGTTTAATCTATATCATACTACCAGTAGTTAATTTTGTTATCCCCTTTGAATTTATAGTGGAATATGGGAAATTGTTATCAAAATAAGTTGCTAAGGGGGTGGATTAAAATTTTTATAGAAAAAAAATATAAATAAAATCATATAAATAATAAGCAGATATGTTAGTTTTATTATTGATATATATATCGAATATATAGAAATAAATAGAAATGAACATACACACCTTCATAAATTTGTTTTATATATACGACAGTGGTCTGAAATTATTTTCAAAATAAAGTTACAAATGGTGATTGTGTGGTGAAAGTGAAGTTTGTTCTGTGTGTAACACAAAAAAGGAATTACCCATATTCTTGTATCATATCAAAATCTGAGTCGATTTAGCTATGTTCATCTGTCTGTCCGCCTGTTTGTAGGAAAAATTCAAACGGTCACAATAACAATCCGGTTCAGTGTCCAATAAGTTATAGGTCGATATCTTAGATAACCTTGAAATTCAGACAAAAGTATTTTGTCTTTTTGTTTTAGAATTTACCACGGATTTCTTTCAAAATCATGAATTATTGTTGAAAATGATTTCATTTGGGATTTTATAATTATTTCTGCAACTTCTATAAAAGAGTATGTAAATTATGATTTAGAAACTTCAATACTTTAGGACACCTTTTTAAAGAAGTCATTTCTATGTACAGTGGTACACAGTTATCACCACTGGTCTTGAATGATTGGTCAGCACAATAAGTATTTTATCGAAATACATGATTTCAATTTGGGCCTAACATATTTGGTCCAATGCCTTTTACGAAGAAATGAAATCGTTTTTTACATTGTATGTTGGTATTTCGGTAGTTCCTTATTTTGATCCACACGCGGAGAAAAGTCATATTACCAATATGTTCGTCACAATACTACTATTTTCATAGAAAACATCTATAGTTATTGTCAACGTATTACCTGTTCGATTTTATTTTGCCTAAAACATTTTTGAAGCGAAAAAGACATTGCTAATAAATGAAAAATAGTATGGTTACAATGAACATGCTAACAATGTGTTTTAAAATTCTTTTCAACTTGTCTTCGTATATTTATTTGTATGAATTCTTATTCATTTTATGTATGTATATGTGACTGTGTTCATTGATGGCAAAGTGCAAATGATATACATAATTTTTTCCTTGCAATCAGCTGTTAGTCTCATATGTCCTTATATAATTTTGTATATACAAAAACATTTCCCAGGCGTAATGTCCACAACAGAAGCAGCGCCAAATAAAAACCAAAAGTCATAAATCTTTATTGAACTTGTCATTATTTATTACGATTTGTTCTTGTCTTCTTATTTTCGGACAAATACAAGCATTTTCTCTTATGAATCTTATATCATGATGATATTAAATATGAAAAGTAATTTTTTGGACACAACACAATGACTGAACAAAATGAAAGGAGACTTCTAATGTCTCCACATTTGTGGGGAAAATATTACTGTATTTAGATTCTGTTCCTTTCTCTTATAAAATGCCCTTTATATGATTTTCGCACACAAATCACTAATGGTCACTTTTACTTAATTTTTATCACTTGCAATCAAAATTACAACGAAAAAAGGAAAAAAGGAAAAAAGAAGGCCAAAAATATAAGACGAAAAGGAGAAATGAAGAATTGCTTGTTTTATTTAAGCCGTAAATCACAACTGATACGTGTAATGACATGAAACACAAGTGCCATAAGTCCTTCTCTCGACAATATGAAATCTAAAATATCCCTTTTGTACATATGAACATATAAATAAATAAATAAATATATGTATATGTTTGTATATCTTCGGTTAGTAGTTGTTGTCATAAATATTAAATGAACTTATCAAGAATTATTTTTTCTTTGCTTGTCTGTATTGGGGGCAAAATAAAATATTTATAATATTTTTTTGGCTTTAGTTTGTTAATTATTTATGTCCTCTGATATCAGTGGCAACTTAATTTTTATATTTTTTTTTTTTGGTATCATCAGTTGCCAGTTAAGTATTTAAGTTGAGTTACTATGGACTTAGTTTAACTTGTTTGTGTTTTTTTAATCGTAATCAAGCAAAAATAACTTAAATGTGTTGTATTCGTATAATGAAAACATAGATATTGTAGAAAATATGATAAATACTTAATTTTAGGGTGTGATATTTTGTTTTTTGTCATCTTGTATTTTCGTTGATTTATGGCAGAACATAATTTTTGTGGGGGCTAAATGTTATTAAGCTGTTTTTGAATTTTAGCGACATTGCTTTATATGAAAAAAAGAGAAATATTTAAAAAGAGAGTCATAAATACTAAAATAAGAGATAGAAATATTAAATCTTATTATGAAGAAATATTTAACAATTTCTCAGTCACCAGCACTTTTAAAACTAACGATCTTAATTCTGTGTACTTCTAGTTCAATTCTATTTCAGTTCTAGTTTTACAGTTTTAGTTCAGTTCTAGTTCAGTTTTACTACTGTTCTATTTCAGTTCTAATTCAGTTGTAGTTCACTTCTAGTGCAGTTTCTAATCAGTTCTAGTATAGTTCTAGTCCTGTTGTAGTTCAGTTTTATTTGAATTGTAGTTCAGTTCTAGTACAGTTCTAGATCATTTAAAGTTTAGTTCTAGTTGAGTTCTAGTTCTGTACAAGTTATAGTTCAGTTTTAGTTCAGTTTTATTTCAATTCTAGTTCCATTCAAGTTAAGTTCTAGTTCATTTCAAGTTCAGTTGAAGTTCAGGTCAGTTCTAGTTTAGTTCTAGTTCAGTTTTAGTTCATTTTAAGTTTAGTTCTGGTACAGTTCTAGGTCAGTGGAAATGGAAATAAGCTTTAGTATTTTATTTTTCTCAACCAATACGACTATTCCACTTTAATGTAAATTTTTCTGCAAAGATACCCAAAATGTTTTCGTAACTACATTATTCCATTTATTTTTTAACATGCCCCAGTAGTTTAACGCGAACTTCTAAAATGACATAAATCTTTAGTTCTCAAAAGATCTATGGACACAAAAACTCTAGTCGTTATTTTCTCATTGTTTTGGCAATTAAAGGTAACACCTCAACACATAACAAATGCTATTATTGTTAAAGCAACAAATAATGTGAACAGCAACATAAAAAGGACATTAGTCAGGACATCCTGTAGAGATACAGGAGTAAAAAATATTCACGATGATATAAAATATAGAGTTTCATTAACAGTTAAACATTTAATAGTCTAAAGGCAGTAAATGCAAAAATAAAATACTCGTACTAAATACTCGGCCATTGATTTTCATTAATAGTCAAGGTATTTATTACAATTTTCATTCATTTCCTTCATTTCACTTTTATATTTACTACATACACGTGTGTCCTTTTTATTCATTCTTCGCTTTCGTTTGTTTTATGGGGCGTTTATAATTACCCCACATGCCATTCTTCCATTCGTTTGAGCTCTTAAAGGTAATGGAATTTTTTTTTGGTCTAAATGTGTCCCCTAAGAAGAAATTTGTCAAATTCTATTCTTATGTTAGTGTGTATGTATGTGAGAGTTTTTCTATATAATAATTACAAATTGGCGTGTTTTCTTTTGTATGAGATGAATATGCTTATGTGGGTGTGTTTGTAGGAGGGATGCTTTTTTTTTGCTCTAATATGAACTCTTATGATGATAGTTAGGAAATAATCTGAAAAGTATTTATGTGTCCTGTATAAATTATGTGCTTCTTGTTAAGGATGTATTGCTTTAGTTGTGTAATTTACGCAAGAGTACTTTTGGAAAAACAGAGTTGCCGTTCTTTAAATATTATGAAATTACATATATTGTCCAATATTTTTGTTGTTGAAGGAGATCTTTCTCACTTGTCTTGTAAATCTATTCAATCCTAATGCAATTCAATTTTAAATTACCTTTCTTAGCGAGTTTCAATGCTCTCTATTTTTGTACATTATTAATGCAATAAAGCGAAGCGTTTAAAATTGAATGCGATTTATTATCCAAACTCCCACACAAACATAACAATTTATTTTATATTATATTTAACAAAAATCCTAAAAACGTTCTCGTCTGCGTCTTCGTGCACGACGACGGGAATGACTTCTACCCCTTTTACCACTACGAGATCGTCTTCTAAATCGAGAACCACAACAATCCCCTTGATCAACTTCTTCATCATCACTGCTGTACACAGTACGTAATTTTCTTGCAACATGCCTTCTGGTTTTAGCTTCAATCAAACTTACACTTGAACTGTGTAAATCATTAACGCTCATAACACTTTTAATTGGAACTGTAGAAGTAGTTTTAGTTTTATTAATTTTCTTAGATGGTTGTTGGTGGTGTTGAGATTGTCCTTGATGATTTTGAGCTTCAGGTTGCTGATCTTGAGATTGCGTTTGCTGGTCTCCATCTCTGTTGGTTTTAAGACATTCAATATGAAATTTACTATCATTTTTTTGTACATAACCATGTTGAACACCAGCTTCCAAAATAGTTTTAACTTTTTCCAATAGAGCTGTTTTGCTGCCCTCGTAGTTGGGAAACAAATGTTCCACAATTTCTGTTATTTTTACAGGACTTTTCATTTCGCAAAGAGCATTTAAAAGATCTTTTCCTTTGACATTCGTTTCCATGTTTAAATTTCTTCTAAATAAGTATTTAAACACGTTTAATACAAATAATTTTTTAAATTTTAAAAAACAAAATGTGAATTTTAAAATTTGTGTTAAAAATATAAGAAAAAATTAATTGAAATAATTATTTGACTCTTAAAGCTTAATGACAGCAATTTGATAGATAACTTTAACTTTTTATAAGAAAAATATTTGGGATCGAATTTACACAAGGCAATATTGATTTAAATCGAAAAGAATTTAAAAGGACAGAATTCGAACTTAACTAAAATTGGATTATAATTGAATTAGAACTGAATAAGAACTAAACTAGTGCTGAACCAGAACTGAACTACAACTGAACTAGAACTATAATTAAACTAGTACCAGCACAGAACTAGTACTAAACTAGAACTTGCACAGAACTATAACTGAAAACTGAATACGCATGTATTCTCCATTCCTAAATCATTGGCAACCCAAATACTCTTCATAATAAAAGAGCCACTTTTCCAAGTTTGACAATAATTAGTTAACAAGCAAAACAATAAGGTACTCAGTACCTTCAGTCTTTCTATGAGACGGTAATACAACAAAATAAAAATGACCAACAAAACAACAAAGAAAAACTATAAAAGCGAAAAAGTAAAGAAATTTCTTGTAGTTAATAAATCCTTAAGGAATGCTAAAATATTACACTCCCACACTCTTAGTATTCAGCACATTCTACACAAAAAAGCCATAAGTAGACCCTCATAATTTCTGTTGTAGCTCCAGTTCTTTATCAAGTGTTGAATGTCCTTTATTTTCCTTGTTATTGTTTTTGTTTTATTAGTGTTGTTAAACAACAAAAGATTTATACATAAAATGTTTTTGTCTCATTAATCTTCAACGAGAAAATAAAACAAAAGTAATTATTACATACGTGTAGTATTTTCACTAATACATATACAGAATTAGAGTATTATAATGTCCTGCTTTGGTCCCGAAGTAGCTGCCTTATTTTTGTTTGGAGCAATAAAGTTATTGTGATCTATTATAGAAGTTTGTTTAGGAAATAGAATTATTGGTTGTAAATGGAAAAAAGGTTTTCTTTTGTTTCGGAATGAAAAAACCAAACAAATTCTATTTAATATAAAAAGTTGTCTATTAATGGTCATTTTTAATTGATCCCTTTTGTGTTGCAGGAAATATCAGTGAAAGGAAAGTAAATTATTGGACAATTTTTGGAAAGGTACTAATATGGAAATAAACTTGGTACATAAAGGAAAAGTATAAGAAAATCATATTTTCGCTTAAATTTTAGCAGACCTAATTTGAAGCTGCTATTCCGGAATAAGAGCTTTAGTCCAATAAAAACCGATATTTTTAAATTATTTTATTTTAGACAATTAGAAAAAAATATGTTGACTTTGGATTAAATTATTCCACACTAAAGTGGTTTTGAAGCTTAATCTTCTATTCCGAGATAGGACACATATAACCAAATAAAGACTTATATACCATAAATTAATAACATATGCATAAGACAGTGAGAAAAATAGTTGTGCCAAATATAATAGAACTATTTTATATGATCATAAGCTTATTCTGGATAAGGTCCTTGTATTTTCTGGTTATACTCTTGTATTAAAATATGAGGGAAAATTCAGAAAATCGTCTTTTCTGTTAATCCAATTTAGAAAAGTTTTGATATGTTTCAGATATCAGTCTATAACTGGAGCGATATGGTAGATTTAAAATAGGAAACTGCTTAGAAAAAATAATTTGGCAAAATTCTATTGAATTTTTATAGTATTCCCTCTGGAGTACTACACCTTTTTTACTTTAATTATTTTCCGATAAAAACCGTTCGGAGTTTACATTAATGAATTTCCTGGGGAAATTTCGGGAACGTTTTCCTGTGGAGAAACAAAATCAAAAATGCACATTATATGATCATAAGCTTATTCTGGATAAGGTCCTTGTATTTTCTGGTTATACTCTTGTATTAAAATATGAGGGAAAATTCAGAAAATCGTCTTTTCTGTTAATCCAATTTAGAAAAGTTTTGATATGTTTCAGATATCAGTCTATAACTGGAGCGATATGGTAGATTTAAAATAGGAAACTGCTTAGAAAAAATAATTTGGCAAAATTCTATTGAATTTTTATATTATTCCCTCTGGAGTACTACACCTTTTTTACTTTAATTATTTTCCGATAAAAACCGTTCGGAGTTTACATTAATGAATTTCCTGGGGAAATTTCGGGAACGTTTTCCTGTGGAGAAACAAAATCAAAAATTCACATTTTCACCAAAAATTCAAAATTTCACCAAAAATTTTAAATTTTCTCGATAAATTCAATTTTTTACCGAAAATTCAAATTTTCACCAAAAATATATTTTTAGTAGACACATTGATAAATAATACCAATGATTTACTAGAAATTTTTATCCTGTTATAAATTCCAATTTCGAATCAAATTATAGTACACTTGTATTAGACTTTCATTCGGAGCTTTACTCTGATTTAGAGCATTTCTCTGAATCAGTACTTGAACTTTAATATATTGAGTCTTAATTGGAAGGAATCATAGTAAAATAAAAACAAATCAGAAATTTATAATCGGTAAAGTATGACTAATTAAAATCCTACTCTCTTTTGTTAGTGAATTATTCCGTATAATTTTGTTTGTTTATGCTTAAGAATACGATAAAATTTTTCTGAGGTTTATAATTTCACTAAAATATCTTAAAATTGCGACTTGCATTTTGTTCACAAGGTTTATTGACTCAAAAATATTGTAAATTACTCATTTTTGCCTTTTACATTGTCGCTGTAATAAAATACATGTCCCATAATGGATCAAAATTTTAATATGGTCTAAATATCCCTTTAATTGCAAAATATATTAAAAAATATTGGCGATTTTTGTATAATTTCCATACCCGAGGTGACAAACTTTGGAGATCCATTGTATGACCCCAACACTTACTAGCAGTAAATGCTTCTCCAAATCAATTGGAAAGTAGTATGAGTCATGTTATTGGAACAATGTTTGTATTTCAAAACGTAATTTCGAAAGTGGTAGGGTTATAGTTTGGGCAGTTGACAAATCTAATTGTTTTATTCCTACAAAAATAAATCGCATAATTTGTAACGAATTACTGGAAGATGCCCTTCTCTCCTTTATGGATGAAAAAATGAATGAATATTGCATATTTCAGCAAGATAAGGCACATGTTTCAAAGCAGTACGGACTTAAACCCAATGAAGAACTTGTGAAGATACATGGCCCGTAAAGTTTATTAAAATAACGACCAAAACGAAAGCATAATGACTTTACAAAGCTAAACGAAAAAAGTTTTTTTTTTGAGGAAATTGATTTGTATTTAAAGTCTAAAATTCAATTAAAAACGTTAAATGTAATACAAATTAAGTTTTTTGTTAACAATGTTTTAAATCTTTGTTGTTTTAGCCACCAAAAACTTCCTTGTTTAATTTTTGTCAAATTCAACAAAGTTATGTGCGTTTATGGAAACATGTACTAGTGTATTCTTGCCTCTAATCAAAATCTTTGTCGATTTAGCTATGTCTCTCTGTTGTTGTCATATTCACATCCACAAACCCTTTTTAAAACTTATGAATAAATAATTTTTGGATAGGACATGGGAAAGTGGTATCCCCTTACAAAGGAAACAGTTAATATCGGATATTTTTATATCTAATAAAGGAAATGTCACGAAATTTTGACAACACTTTATTGTAGACTACAAATTAGACACTGGGGACTAAAGTTCGCCTAACAAACGAGACATTATATCTGAAGCTGTTACAGGAAAATTAATTTAGTTTGGTGCATTTATGAATCAAAGGTATGAAAATATAGACCACATAATTTTTTACAGGAGATTTAATTAAATTTGGTGCACTAATAAAGCAATATTAACGATTCGGCATAGTCGAATAGGGCATTCTTACTTGTTACTAATACTAATACATACTGTTTTAAAGTCACACAATTTTACTCACTGTGAATCTATATATCGAGTTGTTCATGCTTATGAAATTGGCTTCTTTTTAAATTCTAAACAAAACTTTTTCTATTTTTTATACTTTGAAAAAATAATAATAACTTTAATTTTTAAATTGAATAGATTTGTTTCCATAAACATGCAATTAATTTTCCTTCTTTCAATTACAAGTAATCCTCCCTGTCACACAAAGAAAAAGAGCCTAATAAAATCCTTATCACGTTAAGTAAATTCCACCAAAACAATCACACTAAAACAACTAAATAAAACTTCAATAAACAAACTAAATTTCAATTAAAACATTTGATGAAATCTATTCATTCGTATTCACAAACAAAAAACCCACTTAATTGTCCAGAATGAAAGACTAAATATGTGACACATAATAAAATGGCACTTAATTGTGAATAAAACTTAAATGAACATTGAATACATAAAATAATCTTGCAATACAGGAATCAAAGGAAAACAATAATGAATTCCTTCAGAACAATTAAGACTGATACGATAAAAATACGAAAAGAGAAAGGATACCAAATAGAAATTTCATCATAGAAATATTTTTGTTTAAGCCCACAAAATTAAAGAGTAAAAACCAGGAGGAAACATTTTAAGTCATACATCAGCTGACACATGCTACTTACAAGAAGCTAAAGGGAAGGAGAAAAAAGAAAATGCCAACAGACAGGCAATCAGTCTGAATGAAAAAAATCCTAGAGAAAAAAAAGCAATTAAGAACATGAAAGGAAACTTAAGAATAAACATAAACATGTGACATGAAATACTTATCAGTTAACAAACATACACACTCACATGAATGCTTATTGATTATATGTATGTAGTTGTAAGAGATAACAATTCTTCGATAATGATGTGTTTGTTTTAATATCGATTAATTCCACCAACTGAATGTCCTTTTCAGGCATAAGTTCAAGTGTTTCTGTCTTTTACTTAAGGAATACAAAAATCAACATAAATTTCTTCAAAGAGGGGAAATGAAGTGAAATTGTCCTTTTTTATGTGAGAAAAACATGCAATTAAAGATTTTTTCTTTTCAGACAGTAAATGAACCATCAACAGCTTGATATAAATTTTCCTTGTATTTCGGTTCTTTTTTCTGTATCACTATTAATTAAGCATTTGGAACCACATATGTTTGTTAAAGTTTTTCTTCTTCTTCTTCTTTTCTTTCATTGGTTCTTTCTTTCTTTATTTGATTTCTTTAAGTTTTTCATATCCTTTTTATTTTATTTAAGTTTTTATATGTGTATGTATGTTAAAGTTTGTTCAAATGTATATGTGTACACCATGAAACATTATGTGAATTTTAATGGTGATTTTTATTCATTTTATTTCACGATTTTATCAAATGGCAATAATCATGATTTCTTATACATTATTTTTATTTTAATTGTATTTTCCAAAATCTATGGATTCGCAATAAAATGTGTTAATTTTACTATTTGTACTACAAAGCACGTTTAATGTGTTTTATTTAATATTTATAATCCAAAACTCTGGATTTAAATTTAAGACAGTTTTCTGGTTTTGGAATACAAATTGTGGTTAATGACGGTGTATTTGCTTTTTGGACTTGTAGCATATACTCGTCAGTTTGGACCCCATTAGGACTTAATGAGCGGAGTTATAGTTGCGCAAAGTGGGGTACCTCTGATATGCAATTTTTTTATACGTGTAAAAAAATATAGTTTCTCAATTATTTTCAAAAATTGTTTCTACCTCATAGACCTCGACGAGACCTTAGAAAACATACTTACATTTTTACCATTTTATAGTTTTCGAGTTATTTACATTTGAATTTAAACTTGAAAAATTTTGCAAAATCTATTTTGTTTTCAATAATATTGTAAAGAAACTGTATTTACTTTGAAACAATGTTAAATTAAAATTGTTTAACTATGAAGCAAACTCATAACTGAAAAAAAAGTTAAGTTGTTTCTATTTTAGTTAATTTTACATTGATTTTTTCTGTGTGTGTTAATTAAAAACAAAACCACAAAATTAAATTTTTTATATGTTTAAAATTATTATTACAATTAAAAAAAAATATTTTTATAATTGGAAATCACTAGTGCTGAAATTTTGAAGTTTGTCCATGAAGTTGCAAAATCTACAGAACATACAACACATATTTACTCTCTCGATTTTGATTCCTTTGTTAATCAAATTTTTGATTTTGTCCTATTATGTTCTGAAATCCCAAAGCCCTGAATTTTAAAATACAATGTAGTTTTTGGGAAAGCACAAAGTGTTTATTATTGTTTGGTAACGGATTTTCCAGGAATCCGATAAATATGGACTCTATAGCCAAAAACCAGATGATCCCATTTTTGGTATTATCGGACAGTACTTAAGACAATACTTAAGAATGTACTTCAGAATTTTTAAAGTTGAAAATACAAATACGAATAACAAGGGCTATAAGATAGTAAGAATTTTTTTGAAGTTGAATGAGAAACAATAATTTGGCAAGCGTTTACAAAAATTGAATCTCCGAGGTACCCCACTTTTAGCACCTATAATAATCCCTTACCTGATCGTATTCTTTCTTAATTTTCTTACAAGCATACGGCTTCCTCAAATCATCTTCATCTTATCGGCAGTAGTTTTTTCATCTTCCCTTGTTAAATAGCGTTATCTTACAAGGAATGTGTCCACAGCTTTTTGAACCTTGCGGTTTTCAACTAAATCGCCATTTTGGTTATACTTTTCTGGTGTTTTCTGATAGTATGACCGATGCACCTCCATTTTCTATTCTTTATTTGTAAAATTAATGATTCCTCGTTGGTATAGTTCCAAAGATTTATCTTGGTGATATATTAGCCCAGAATATCCTGCATATTATTGTTGCTGATGAAAACCTTAGTTTTGTGTGGTGGTTTTCGATACTAACCAGATTTCTGTTCTGTACAACAAAATTGATTTTACATTGATCGATATCTATTCATGTGGATGTAATTAAAATAAACGAAAAAGTACACTAATTAAAATCTAGACATTATGATTGCTATATACTCAAAAAGTCTGGAATAGGTTAAAAATCTTATCACGATAATGTAATCAATTTTCCAACCAATAAATACATTTTTAATGAAATATTACATATTGGTTGATGTGCTATTTTGCACTGCTTTGAAGAAGTACTATTTCTCTTTCTTGTCCCGGGTTGAGGGGGACTCCTAAACATTGAGCTAGTAAATTATTAACATCAGGTTCCATCAACCTACGGACGTGCTGAATGAACCATGTGCACGATAAGTCGATGTAAAAGTGACAGGTTATTTCCTCTTAAATAATAATACCGTACTGTTCCATGATATTCGGAAATCTGCCACTTGACGTTCGTTTTTTACCGTCATTATAAACTAATTATTATTTTTAAACCTTAAACTTTCTCCTTCTAAAAAAATTCGTCAAAAAAGTATTCCTTAAATAACTGAAATATATTTCGTTGCTCAATTTAGTTAAAAATAAAAAATCACTTATGATATTGATAATCTTTAGATATAATTCAATACAATAATATAAATACACCTTCAAAAGAGTCTATAGAATTCACAAAAAAACAAACAAATTTCTTAAAGAGCAGATTAACTTCAAAAAAAAACTTTACGAAAACAAAACTCACATCGGAATCAATTGAATAGAAACACAAAATGTGCTAAAGTATCTACTTAAACCCTAATAAAGGTAAATTTTTATTTTTGGCAAAAAATAATTTGGGGTCAAAGTTAAAGAAAACTCTCAGACACACACACATACATACTCTACATTAATAAACATTATTTCAATAAGTAAACGAGTACATGCAGGTCTTAACAAATATTGTAACAATAAAGGACTCGATATTAAGTAGAATAAGAACCCTCTTAAAAGTTCAATGAATACTTTACCAATACTTACAAACACATTGTACATATATAAATATATATAAGTGTGTATATGCATGTAAGTTTGTATGTATTTTTTGTTATTACCTTATGGCAAATTGTACGTGAAATGTTTATACAAGTTACTTAACGGAAGGATTAACGTTTATAACTTGAACTATAAACAAAACTGTAAATGTGTGAGTTTTTTTATAAACAGATTCGTTCACATTTCTTTATTTAATTCGATTCAATCACATTTTCACATATTGTATGTGTATGTGAAAAAAATATTTGTGAGACTTATGAAAATATGTGTTTAAGTAATGCGATGATATTTGAATGTCATGTCTGAATTTTGTATCCTGGTTAAATTTAAAGATAAATGTCTGGTTAAGTTCAAGTTCAGTTCCAATTCAGTTGTAGTTCAGTTCTACTTTAGTTCTAGTTCAGTTCTAGTTCTAGTTCAGTTCTGGTTCGGTTCGTGTTCGGTTCTAGTTTAATTCAAATTCAGCTTTATTTCAGTTCTAGAGAGTTCTAGTTAAGTTAAGGTTTAATCCAATTCAGTTCTAGTTGAGTTTTAGTTCAGTTCTAGTTCGGTTCTAGTTCTACTTTAGTTCTAGTTCAGTTTTAGTTGAGTTCTAGTTCAGTTCTATTTCGGTTCTAGTTATACTTTAGTTCTAGTTTAGTTTTAGTTTAGTTCTAGTTCATTTCTAGTTCAGTTCTAGTACATTTCTAGTTCTTTTCTAGATCAGTTAGATTTGTGCAAAGTGAATGTGGAATGAGAACAAATAAAAATTTAATTGATTGGAAATTAATCATTTTATATCATATTCATAAAAAATTACAGTAAATAAAAATGATTTAAACTTGACCAAACTTCTAGTTAACAAAGATTATCTTAAGTTTAACATCACATTATAGTTTTTTCACGTATAAAATTCGAAATTACTAAAATTTGTTAAATAGATTTTTGAACAAACAATTCTTGTGTATTATATCAAAT
>PYHX02000495.1:48829072-48874098 GCA_004302925.2 Cochliomyia hominivorax
AATTAATTAAACAACTAACATGTTGGCTTTAACAACAAATATTTGCTGCAAATAGATTAGTGTTTCGACGAACATATTGATTAAATAACTTTTCTCTGCGTGTGTAATCATATTATTATTTTTATGTTAACAATAATACAGTAGTTTTAGTCGAGTTACTAACATTTTATTGTTATTTAAGATCCAGGTACAACAATAGCATTTCAAATTTAATCAGAAATATTTATAAAAATAATATAAATCAACCATATTATTGTCAACACACATACAACCACAATTATACACTGTGGCATTATGGTCGTTCATATGGTTGTGGTACAAAAACAATCATACTGTGTTTGTTAATTAAAAAATATAATAATTAATGTGATGCAGCAAACATGTTTTTCATATTTTTACTAATTTATAACTTGTTTTTTATTTTTGTTTTAAGTCTTCTTCCTTGTCCAGTGGTACAAAAATAAATGTGTTCTGCATTCACAGACTTGTAAATATTTATAAAATATTTACATTATAAAATTACCCACAGACATGTTTAAGTCATTTTATTTTTTCCAAAAAAAGAACCAGCGAAAAAATTCAAATTTTAATTATTTTTACTAGACCGGATACTAATGAAAAAAATTATAGGTATTTGGGAATACCTTCACATATGAAACATTATTTTGGAATGTATTTTCAAATAATGAGTCACAGTGATTTCAAGTTGAAAATAAACAATATCAATTAAATGCTTCCGAAGTTTCTGAATATTATTTTCTAAATACAATAAATTATTACGATTTTTAGAGTTGTCAAAATATGTCCTCCTTTATAGTGTTGTTTGCGACGTTTTTCTTTAATTCCGCAATAAATGATAGTGTTACTTATTATCAAATGTCACTTCTGTTATTTTACTATGGAATACTAGAAACCTTCCTTTATTTCACGCTCAAGAAGCTTTTTTAATTATGTGTATTTCCTCAGGCATTTTGACATTTCGAGAAGTAAGTTACCAGGAGGTAAGCCCCCAAAGTTGCCACCTCGGGTATTGCTGAGTGTTTTTTTTATTAAAATTACACATGGGGACAGCAAAAAACTGCTGTTTCAAAATCTTGCAAAGTTAAAAATTTAAATTAAATTAACTTAAAAACTATAAGAGATAAAGGTCTTGTCATAGGAAGGTAAAAATCTTGAAATTTGAGCAGTGATGAGCAGTGAACAATTTTTTAGGATATTGAAAAATTTAATGTAAAAAATGTGAATCCTGTGATTCTAAATTAAAATGTTGAATGTTGAAAAATTCCAAAATTCGAATATTTTTGATTTTGGAAGATTTGTTAAAAGGCCGTTAGCATGCAGGTTTTTAAACTGCTTTCTGTTTTAAGATTCGAATTTTGGGATCAAGGAATATGTAGGTTAAATTCAAATTTTTTAATAAAGAAAAAGTAAAATTCAAAGTGATAATTTATATCTTTGAAGTGGGTAAAAATCTTAATCTTTTTGGTTTGATAACAAATTTTGTTTCAAATAAAACAATTGGCTCAAGATCCTGCAAAAGTTTAAAATTCAAACCCATAAAACTGAAAAACTATAAGAGATATCTGTATAAAGGCCTTGTCAGACGCTATAAAAATTTGGCACGCACTATTCCAGGGTGTGCTGTAGACAAAGGTGATTCCGTGTTCATTACCAATGTGTTATATGATTTTTTGTAGGGTTTAAAATATTCTCCTTAACATTCATCTTTTCCAATTCAATTAATAAACAAAAACAAAAATGAATTTCATAATTAACATTTAACAAGAGCAAAAGTAAATACGGAGTAAAAGTATTGAAAAGAAGGAAAATAAATTAACAAAATTTTGTTGGTTACACTTCCTACAGGTAAAATAAACATTGAATAAACATTTATCTGAAACCTTTCGCAACATTTAACGAATACGAAACATTGAGTTTAACTCGACTCGTGGTAAATTTCCCTAGAGGGCAAAAAGTAGCTGGAAAAAAGAGAAATAAAAGTGAAAACGCACAAATTAATATGTCAAGCAAGTGAACGAACGAAAAAAAAAAGAGTTGAGTTCAGTTCAATTTGTAAAACGAATTAAAAAGAAAACACTTTTAAGTAAATTTCAAAACTTTTCTGCCATGGAAGCTCTGCCTAATTATGCAACATAAAAATTATAAATTCCATATTGGGATAAATGAAACGAATGAGTGTGTGCATGGGTGAGGGTGGCTTAAGCAGGATATAAGACAGGAAGTTTAAAATATGTATATGTTGTGTGTTTAACTCTTTATCTTGTCTCTCATTGGGGACAATATTTTCTTTTCTGTTTTTTTTTTTTTTTTTTTTTTTTTTGCTATTTTGCCATTTTGCCTTCAAGGTCTAATATTAAATTAATGAAAATTATGTTTTATATTTTTTTCAGTCACTAAACTCTGAACATCTGCTAAAAGAGTTAAATGTTATGTGGGTGTTAATAGGTCTTGTATATAAAAATTATGAGTCCCTTTTATATTTTCATTAGCTCTCGGTATTAAAATGGGAATATCCTGTTAGTTAAGTAAGACTTGTTGAGAATATAATTAAAAATTTTTGCCATTTAGGAAAAAAGTTTTTTAATTATCAATAGAACATTTTTTTCGTAGAAATGTAGAATGAGAGGGTAACAGATAATTAAATTTTTTTTAAAGGTAAAAGTTTATTTAAAATTTATGAGAATTTTTTTTGTAATGTTTTATAAGAGTTATAAAGGATTATGAGTTATTTTGAGAACAGCTCTTAGGTGTTGAAGTTATAGTTAGTTTGGGAATTATTGCTTTTTTCAGGAAAATAAAGAAAGTTTTACTTAAAAATAAGTGGAATAAAAGTTTATTATAAAATAATCTATTTTATAACTGTCAAAACCATTCTAAGAGCACCATAATACCATTTGGTTGAACACAGACGGGGTTTTAAGAATTATATGTGGTCCGACATTGCATATAACCAATTTATGTCAAACCAACTGTTTCACCAATTGAAAGGAATTCAGAAAGGCTAACAGATATTATTCTCTCTAAAATTGGTTCGTTGCTTTTTCGGTGCACAGTGTTTCACATAAAAAATTATTCGGAAATAAATTTGTTACTTCCGTAGGATTTAAACGGTTTTGATTTAATAACAATTAGAATTAGTAACAGATGAGTATAAATATATATATATATATATATATATATATATATATATATATATATATATATATATATATATATATATATATATATATATATATATATATATATATATATATATATATATATATATATATATATATATATATATATATATATATATATATATATATATATATTTTTTTTTAATGCACGTTACTAATTTGCGAGTATTGCCATAAAGCTCCAATACAAGGCCTCTTTCCGGAATATGATTTAAGCTTGAAAAAATCTTAACTACAGGCCAATATAATTAAAATTCGGCACAGTTACTTCTCGAACTGCCATAAATATATGTTATGTTATATATACGCTTGAGAAATCGACTTTTAATACCGATTGGTTTCGTTCGGTATACAAATCATAAATCTTTCAATAAACGTCATTTCAACCGATACGCGGAATATATTCAGAATATATACACTTTTAGGAATGTTTGATGAAAATTGTGGAAATTACAAACAGAATGCCAAACTTATATAAACCATTCTGAATTTTTATGTGAAGTTTATAATAATGATATAATATTGGTCTACATTTGGAATTATAAGGACATTCAATATTTATATATTGTTCTTTAATAAATAAAATTTATGAAATTTTTTTTAAAATTTTCTTATTTGAGATGACCTATTTTTAAGGTCAGCATTTCGTTCGCAAACTCAGGAAAAATTTACTTTGAAAATATTCAGTAGTATTAAAAAAGTTTTGGGACCACAATGTGATCTCTTTATACTCGTGTGTTTTGGTTGATCACCCATTAGTTAATATATTCATATGCAAATAATTTACGATTGAATAATTTGGCAAAAGGATCAATTCCATTTTCTTTAATATTTTTCACTTTTCGTGGAATTCATTTCCCTTAATGTATTCCAATAAAAGTTACCAAAAGCCTTTTTAAACTCTTTCATTTTCCTAATGGTTGATGTGGTTAACTCTGTGTGGCCAATACAATGAACAATATTGTATTTCAATAAAAAGAAATATTTATTTTTTCCCATCACATAAAACCGTCTAAACGAGCTGCCCTAAAGGGAAATTATATAGAAAAAGTCAATAGAAAAAGGCAAAAAATAAAACAACAACACACAAAACTTGGCAGGAAAGTATAAAAATAACAATAGAATAAAGTAAAAAAATAAATGAACAACGAACAACATTTAACGTTTGTTAAATAAAAAAAAATGTTTTCTTTAACAACATTTGAACAAAAATATAGACTTCGATAGATGTAAGGGAATTTAAGGACTACAACACCCACACACTAAAACACTTTATAAGTCACCCACGAAACAAGGACATGTTTGCTCACATACTCATGAACATGAGAGTTGAGTAGATAAAAAAACAACAATATTTAACCCACAAAAATATACTTAACATCAGCTTAACATCCATTAAGCTACTCATTCACATACAGCAACAACGAAAACAAAAAAACAGATACTTTTGCAAAAAAATACACATACACACAAGCATACATATTCATAAGGATTTGCACACATAACAATAAAAAATACAAATACACAATCAGGAATGAATGAATGAATGAAGAGGAAATCAAATAAAAATAATAAAAAACAAGTGAAAATGTTATAGTCGGTCAAGTCCGACTTAATAATGCCCTACACCACATTCTTGGTTATTAATGACAGCTACAACATTTATGAAGGGCTATACGCAGCCTTCATAAATACTTGATACTAACATTTTGTGTGAAATTTATGCGTTTTAAATGAAATTTTTTCTGGAGGGTTATATCGGAAAAAAAATTATGAACCGATCGTTTTTATATTTCGCACTGCGGTTTTGTCTTATATTTATTTAAATTTTAATAAATACTAAACCCATATTTATCTTAATAACTACAATAACCACGTTTATGTGCAACTTATAAGTTTGAAAGTGAAAGGATGATTGTATAGGATGAGAAATAATGGACCAATCCTCGTATAATTTGCACATCGTTAAAAAAGAAAGACTCATTTTCGCAAAATTCCTTTAAAATCGTTTTAAATTTAAAAACTTTATGGTGACATTTGTATGAGGCCTACAGAGATAATGGACCGATCATAACCAATTTCAATTGGTATCGTCTTTGGATCAAAATAATATTATACTCCAAATTTCATTAAGATATGTTACCAGCTGGACAGACAGATCGACTTGCTTTAACCGATTCAGGAAGTGATTCTGAGTCGAACGGTATACTTAAAAGTGGTGGTTGACTATTTTTCTCCCCTTTACAGCACAAACGCATAATACCACCACTATCTATGGTGGTGTAGGGTATAAAAAGAAAACACCACCAAAAGGCATTTGAACACATGAAAAAACAATTTTTATATTTTTTCTCGATTTCTTCTTATTTAATCTTTAAACATTTAAATGATTAAAGAAATCTTTTTTTCTTCATAACAAACAGGGGAAGGAAGGAAATGAAAAAAAAACCATAACGGAAATAAAAAACAATTGTCATAAAAACAAATGTCACTTTGTTTGTAAGTATACATTTCGTTATGGTAAAACACTCAAACACACACATTCTTCAACATTTGTGAAATAAACTTTATCCTTAAGTCTTTTTGTTTTTTTTTTATGGCTTAAATGGCTTTTTCATCTTTGTGCTTTTTTGGCAAATTTTCATTTTTATGGCCATAAAATAAACCTGCAAAAAAGTTTTCTTTAATGCCAAAAAAGGTGTTAGATGGTGACATATAAAATAATTTGCAACAATTGTCATATTTCTCTGGGGGAAAATATTAAATAACTTTTTTTTCTGAATATAACATATTTTGCATAAATTAAGACAAAAAGAATGGAAATTAAAAAGAGGAATATTACATTATTATTCGGTTATAATAAATTTTGATTTTGTCATTCCGTTTGTAACTTTAAGAAGAATTTTTCTAAGAAATATAACACATATTATTGCAACAAATCAAAATCTGACTTCTGTCAATCCTTCCGACCGCCTCACTATGTTTTCAAAGCCTTTTTTGTCATAACTGAACAAGGTTAGAGTTGAGGTGTTTTGGAGCTGATTTGGAGAAATAAAGGTCACTATCCGGTCAGGAACTTATTTGGTAACTCTCCAAAGTTGGGGTCCTCAGGAGTTGATTTTTCAAAAATTGGTTTATGAATTGGACAAAACAAAATTTTTGTTTATAGACTGTCTTTGTAAATCTCTAAATTTCAATTATGGCCTTGTTTTCATTTTTTTGAATGCATTTACATTAGAAATTATTTCAGAATTAAGAACAAACATGTATAGAATATATACAAACATGTATTTCCAGAAGAAATAATGAGAAACAATGATACCACTTTTTTGGACAAATTCTGGAAAAATCCAGTTTTTTCTGAATTTCTATTTCAAAGAAATATAACATTTTATTGAACCCATATAGGTATATGATTTAAAAAAAAACTAACTTAGAATTATATAGAATAAGGGAATCCATATAGTATTTTAGATTTTTTGGCCAAAATAGAGCGCAAAAAGTCCATACCCAAAAATGGGTCATAAATTTAATTTTGTCTAAATATCTTTTAGACTAGAAAAGATCGATCTATTCTTAGATCGATCTTTTCTAGTCTATATTATATTAGTCTTATTCCTTAGTCTAATATAATAACATTTACCAAATTTCATCGACTTTTAAAAATTTTGACCTGTTAAATACTAACAACGTTTACATGAACAGAAAGTGATTCTGAGTCGATTGGGTATATAAATCAAATAAAAGCATGAGACTATTTTTCTGAAGGTTAATGCAAGATAATGTATAATAGCTTAACCACCTATGGTTGTGTAGGGCATGAAAAAAGGAAATAATATTGTTACTTCCAAACAACTAGTCCGGTTTCTAAGATATTTCGCACAGTAATGGTAGATATGTATTAACATTTTAAGTTTGAATTACTGTCCTAGAGCTTGACTTTGTAGCTTTTCAAGCCTTTATTGCCTTTTAAAATTGCCATGCTATAATCAAACCATTTGGCTGCTTTTTTAACGGATATAATTGTAGCTCCACTAGATTTTGTCGACGAGGTTAGTTTTTTTAACCAATTTTTCTCAATTTGGTTTAAAAAATTCTAAGATATTGAACAGATTTTGAACGAATTTCTAATTATCTTGACCCACTAAAAAATTTTTCAGAAATATACGTTGAGAAAGGAGATTTTTAAGGGATTTTTTATTTGAAAATTAACTTTTGCATAAAAATTCTTAAATAATTCTTAAAGAAAAAATATATGTAAAGCTAATCTGAGGATATTGAAAACACAACAATTTACTAGCTTTTAGGAGGCCTATCATTGTCCCAAACCATGAAAACAATTTGATAGAATGATGCATATTTTGCTACAGAGTTTAGTGATAATTGAAAAAAACCGGAACTCTAAAAATAGTTTATTTTCCACTTTAAAATCAAAACTTTTACTTTCTTTAAAAACACTTTAAAAAATTTATTGTTACTAAATCTTCTCGGTTTCTGGGTCAAAACGTGACACAATCATGATATAAATATTTTGTACCCTTTAAAATTACTCATCATTATAATAAATGAAATTCATGTATTTAATTCCATAAATATTAAATCCAAAAAAACTACTAACTTTTATGTTTATTTCCATCATATTTATATTATGAGATCATAAAACACACAGTTTAATCAATTGACACGATGTTATCGATCAAAATCTGGCAAAAATGCACAACAAAATTTATGAAAATTTATGGACTTAAGGGAAATTAAAGAAAATGTTATTTTCCAAAATACAGAAAAATAGAAATTATTTATATTTCAATATGTAATTCACATATGAATATGTAAAAATAACTTAACAAAGGTATGACTCTGGGGTAATGTATGTTATATGATTCCAATGTGGAATAACAAACCCCATAATAAATTCATAAATGAATAGTGAAAGTGACTAAAGTCAAGTGTTGGTCATAAATATAACGAGAGACACATGTCACAAACTACAGACGACATTTAGTTACTTCGTTCAATCTATATGATACTACCAGTAGTTAATTTTGTTATCCCCTTTGAATTTATAGTGGAATATGGGAAATTGTTATCAAAATAAGTTGCTAAGGGGGTGGATTAAAATTTTTATAGAAAAAAAATATAAATAAAATCATATAAATAATAAGCAGACATGTTAGTTTTATTATTGATATATATATATATATTTCGAATATATAGAAAAAAATAGAAATGGACATACACACCTTCATAAATTTGTTTTATATATACGACAGTGATCTAAAATTATTTTCAAAATAAAGTTATAAATGGTGATTGTGTGGTGAAAGTGAAGTTTGTTCTGTGTGTAACACAAAAAAGGAATTACCCATATTCTTGTATCATATCAAAATCTGAGTCGATTTAACTATGTTCATCTGTCTGTCCGCCTGTTGTAGGAAAAATTCAAACGGTCACAATAACAATCCGAATTCAATACAAATTTCGCAGGATTGTTTGCAGTTTGTTATCAGTAAAATCGGTTCAGTGTCCAATAAGTTATAGGTCGATATCTTAGATAACCTCGAAATTCAGACAAAAGTATTTTGTCTTTTTGTTTTAGAATTTACCACAGTCTGTCCATAATTTCCTATAACAGACGTGAATAAGTATGTTTTATGCATGAACAAACCGGTCCCTAATTATTCATACCTACACCATGGTGTAGAGATTTATAAAGCTATTCTTAGCCGATATAAATCATTATTGTTCTAAGGATTTCTTTTTAAATCATGAATTATTGTTGAAAATGCTTACATTTGGGATTTTATAATTATTTCTGCAGCTTCTTTAACATATTTGGACCCAATATGCCTTTTACGAAGGAATGAAATCATTTTTTACATTGTATGTTGGTATTTCGGTAGTTTCTAATTTTTATCCACACGCGGAGAAAAGTCATATTACCAATATGTTCGTCACAATACTACTATTTTCATATAATATATAGTTATTGTCAACGCATTACCTGTTCGATTTTGTTTTGCCTAAAACATTTTTGAAGCGAAAAAGATATTGCTAATAAATAAAAAATAGTATGGTTACAATGAACATGCTAACAATGTGTTCATAACAATGTGTTTTAAAATTCTTTTCAACTTGCCTTCGTATATTTATTTGTATGAATTCTTATTCATTTTATGTATGTATATGTGACTGTGTTCATTGATGGCAAAGTGCAAATGATATACATAATTTTTTCCTTGCAATCAGCTGTTAGTCTCATACGTCCTTATAGAATTTTGTATATACGAAAACATTTCCCAGGCGTAATGTCCACAACAGAAGCAGCGCCAAATAAAAACCAAAAGTCATAAATCTTTATTGAACTTGTCATTATTTATTACGATTTGTTCTTGTCTTCTTATTTTCGGAACAAATACAAGCATTTTCTCTTATGAATCTTATATCATGATGATATTAAATATGAAAAGTAATTTTTTGGACACAACGCAATGACTGTATAAAATGAAAGGAGACTTCTAATGTCTCCACATTTGTGGGGAAAATATTACTATATTTAGATTCTGTTCCTTTCTCTTATAAAATGCCCTTTATATGATTTTCGCACACAAATCACTAATGGTCACTTTTACTTAATTTTTATCACTTGCAATCAAAATTACAACGAAAAAAGGAAAAAAAAGAAGGCTAAAAGTATAAGACGAAAAGGAGAAATGAAGAATTGCTTGTTTTATTTAAGCCGTAAATCACAACTGATACGTGTAATGACATGAAACACAAGTGCCATAAGTCCTTCTCTCGACAATATGAAATCTAAAATATCCCTTTTGTACATATGAACATATAAATAAATAAATAAATGTATGTATATGTTTGTATATCTTCGGTTAGTAGTTGTTGTCATAAATATTAAATGAACTTATCAAGAATTATTTTTTCTTTGCTTGTCTGTATTGGGGGCAAAATAAAAATATTTATAATATTTTTTTGGCTTAAGTTTGTTAATTATTTATGTCCTCTGATATCAGTGGCAACTTAATTTTTATATTTATTTTTGGTATCATCAGTTGCCAGTTAAGTATTTAAGTTGAGTTACTATGGACTTAGTTTAACTTGTTTGTGTTTTTTTAATCGTAATCAAGCAAAAATAACTTAAATGTGTTGTATTCGTATAATGAAAACATAGATATTGTAGAAAATATGATAAATACTTAATTTTAGGGTGTGATATTTTGTTTTTTGTCATCTTGTATTTTTGTTGATTTATGGCAGAACATAATTTTTGTGGGGGCTAAATGTTATTTAGCTGTTTTTGAATTTTAGCGACATTGCTTTATATGAAAAAAGAGAAATATTTATAAAGAGATTAATAAATACTAAAATAAGAGATAGAAATATTAAATCTTATTTTGAAGAAATATTTAATAATTTCTCAGTCACCAGCACATTTAAAACTAACGATCTTAATTCTGTGTACTTCCAGTTCAATTCTATTTCAGTTCTAGTTTTACAGTTTTAGTTCAGTTCTAGTTGTGTTCTATTTCAGTTCTAATTCAGTTGTAGTTCACAATCAGTTCTAGTGTAGTTCTATTCCTGTTGTAGTTCAGTTTTATTTGAATTCTAGTTCAGTTCTAGTTCAGTTTAAGTTCAGTTCTAGTACAGTTCTAGTTCATTTCAAGTTTAGTTCTAGTCTGTACAAGTTCAGTTAGTTCTGTACAATTCTAGTTCAGTTATAGTTCAGTTTTATTTCAATTCTAGTTCCATTCAAGTTAAGTTCTAGTTCATTTCAAGTTTAGTTCTAGTTCAGTTCAAGTTCAGTTGAATTTCAGTTTCTAGTTTAGTTCTTGTTCAGTTTAGTTCATTTAAGTTTAGTTCGGTACAGTTCTAGGTCAGTTTTAGAGCTTCAAATGGAAATGGAAATGGAGATAAGCTTTAGTATTTTATTTCTCTCAACCAATACGACTATTCCACTTTAATGTAAATTTTTCTGCAAAGATAAACTTTTCCATACCCAAAATGTTTTCGTAACTACATTATTCCATTTATTTTTTTACATGCCCCAGTAGTTTAACGCGAACTTCTAAAATGACATAAATCTTTAGTTCTCAAAAGATCTATGGACACAAAAACTCTAGTCGTTATTTTCTCATTGTTTTGGCAATTAAAGGTAACACCTCAACACATAACAAATGCTATTATTGTTAAAGCAACAAATAATGTGAACAGCAACATAAAAAGGACATTAGCCAGGACATCCTGTAGAAACACAGGAGTAAAAAATATTCACGATGATATAAAATATAGAGTTTCATTAGCAGTTAAACATTTAATAGTCTAAAGGCAGTAAATGCAAAAATAAAATACTCGTTCTAAATACTCGGCCATTGATTTTCATTAATAGTCAAGGTATTTATTACAATTTTCATTCATTTCCTTCTTTTCACTTTTATATTTACTACATACTCGTGTGTCCTTTTTATTCATTCTTCGCTTTCGTTTGTTTTATGGGGCGTTTATAATTACCCCACATGCCATTCTTCCATTCGTTTGAGCTCTTAAAGGTAATGGAATTTTTTTTTGGTCTAAATGTGTCCCCTAAGAAGAAATTTGTCAAATTCTATTCTTATGTTAGTGTGTATGTATGTGAGAGTTTTTCTATATAATAATTACAAATTGGCGTGTTTTCTTTTGTATGAGATGAATATGCTTATGTGGGTGTGTTTGTAGGAGGGATGCTTTTTTTCTGCTCTAATATGAACTCTTATGATGATAGTTAGGAAATAATCTGAAAAGTATTTATGTGTCCTGTATAAATTATGTGCTTCTTGTTAAGGATGTATTGCTTTAGTTGTGTAATTTACGGAAGAGTACTTTTGGAAGAACAGAGTTGCCGTTCTTTAAATATTATGAAATTACATATATTGTCCAATATTTTTGTTGTTGAAGGAGATCTTTCTCACTTGTCTTGTAAATCTATTCAGTCCTAATGCAATTCAATTTTAAATTACCTTTCTTAGCGAGTTTCAATGCTCTCTATTTTTGTACATTATTAATGCAATAAAGCGAAGCGTTTAAAATTGAATGCGATTTATTATCCAAACTCCCACACAAACATAACAATTTATTTTATATTATATTTAACAAAAATCCTAAAAACGTTCTCGTCTGCGTCTTCGTGCACGACGACGGGAATGACTTCTACCCCTTTTACCACTACGAGATCGTCTTCTAAATCGAGAACCACAACAATCCCCTTGATCAACTTCTTCATCATCACTGCTGTACACAGTACGTAATTTCCTTGCAACATGCCTTCTGGTTTTAGCTTCAATCAAACTTACACTTGAACTGTGTAAATCATTAACGCTCATAACACTTTTAATTGGAACTGTAGAAGTAGTTTTCGTTTTATTAATTTTCTTAGATGGTTGTTGGTGGTGTTGAGATTGTCCTTGATGATTTTGAGCTTCAGGTTGCTGATCTTGAGATTGCGTTTGCTGGTCTCCATCTCTGTTGGTTTTAAGACATTCAATATGAAATTTACTATCATTTTTTTGTACATAACCATGTTGAACACCAGCTTCCAAAATAGTTTTAACTTTTTCCAATAGAGCTGTTTTGCTGCCCTCGTAGTTGGGAAACAAATGTTCCACAATTTCTGTTATTTTTACAGGACTTTTCATTTCGCTAAGAGCATTTAAAAGATCTTTTCCTTTGACATTCGTCTCCATGTTTAAGTTTCTTCTAAATAAGGAATTAAACACGTTTAATACAAATAATTTTTTAAATTTAAAAAAACAAAATGTGAATTTTAAAATTTGTGTCAAAAATATAAGAAAAAATTAATTGAAATAATTATTTGACTCTTAAAGCTTAATGACAGCAATTTGATAAATAACTTTATTTTATAAGAAAAATATTTGGGATCGAATTTACACAAGGCAACATTGGTTTAAATCGAAAAGAATTTAAAAGGACAGAATTCGAACTTAACTAAAATTGGATTATAATTGAATTAGAACTGAATAAGAACTAAACTAGTGCTGAACCAGAACTGAACTACAACTGAACTAGAACTAAACTAGAACTATAATTAAACTAGTACCAGCACAGAACTAGTACTAAACTAGAACTTGCACAGAACTATAACTGAAAACTGAATACGCATGTATTCTCCATTCCTAAATCATTGGCAACCCAAATACTCTTCATAATAAAAGAGCCACTTTTCCAAGTTTGACAATAATTAGTTAACAAGCAAAACAATAAGGTACTCAGTACCTTCAGTCTTTCTATGAGACGGTAATACAACAAAATAAAAATGACCAACAAAACAACAAAGAAAAACTATAAAAGCGAAAAAGTAAAGAAATTTCTTGTAGTTAATAAATCCTTAAGGAATGCTAAAATATTACACTCCCACACTCTTAGTATTCAACACATTCTACACAAAAAAGCCATAAGTAGACCCTCATAATTTCTGTTGTAGCTCCAGTTCATTATTAAGTGTTGAATGTCCTTTATTTTCCTTGTTATTGTTTTTGTTTTATTAGTGTTGTTAAACAACAAAAGATTTATACATAAAATGTTTTTGTCTCATTAATCTTCAACGAGAAAATAAAACAAAAGTAATTATTACATACGTGTAGTATTTTCACTAATACATATACAGAATTAGAGTATTATAATGTCCTGCTTTGGTCCCGAAGTAGCTGCCTTATTTTTGTTTGGAGCAATAAAGTTATTGTGATCTATTATAGAAGTTTGTTTAGGAAATAGAATTATTGGTTGTAAATGGGAAAAGGTTTTCTTTTGTTTCGGAATGAAAATACCAAACAAATTTTATTTAATATAAAAAGTTGTCTATTAATGGTCATTTTTAATTGATCCCTTTTGTGTTGCAGGAAATATTAGTGAAAGGAAAGTAAATTAATGGACAATTTTTGGAAAGGTACTAATATGGAAATAAACTTGGTACATAAAGGAAAAGTATAAGAAAATCATATTTTCGCTTAAATTTTAGCAGACCTAATTTGAAGCTGCTATTCCGGAATAAGAGCTTTAGTCCAATAAAAACCGATATTTTTAAATTATTTTATTTTAGACAATTAGAAAAAAATATGTTGACTTTGGATTAAATTATTCCACACTAAAGTGGTTTTGAAGCTTAATCTTCTATTCCGAGATAGGACACATATAACCAAATAAAGACATATATACCATAAATTAATAACATATGCATAAGACAGTGAGAAAAATAGTTGTGCCAAATTTAATAGAACTATTTTATATGATCATAAGCTTATTCTGGATAAGGTCCTTGTATTTTCTGGTTATACTCTTGTATTAAAATATGAGGGAAAATTCAGAAAATCGTCTTTTCTGTTAATCCAATTTAGAAAAGTTTTGATATGTTTCAGATATCAGTCTATAACTGGAGCGATATGGTAGATTTAAAATAGGAAACTGCTTAGAAAAAATAATTTGGCAAAATTCTATTGAATTTTTATATTATTCCCTCTGGAGTACTACACCTTTTTTACTTTAATTATTTTCCGATAAAAACCGTTCGGAGTTTACATTAATGAATTTCCTGGGGAAATTTCGGGAACGTTTTCCTGTGGAGAAACAAAATCAAAAATTCACATTTTCACCAAAAATTCAAAATTTCACCAAAAATTTTAAATTTTCTCGATAAATTCAATTTTTTACCGAAAATTCAAATTTTCACCAAAAATATATTTTTAGTAGACACATTCATAAATAATACTAAGGATTTACTAGAAATTTTTTATCCTGTTATAAATTCCAATTTCGAATCAAATTATAATACACTTGTAATAGACTTTCATTCAGAGCTTTACTCTGATTTAGAGCATTTCTCTGAATCAGTACTTGAATATATTAAGTCTTAATTGGAAGGAATCATAGTAAAATAAAAACAAATCAGAAATTTATAATCGGTCAAGTATGACTAACTAAAATCCTACTCTCTTTTGTTAGTGAATTATTCCGTATAATTTTGTTTGTTTATGCTTAAGAATACGATAAAATTTTTCTGAGGTTTATAATTTCACTAAAATATCTTAAAATTGCGACTTGCATTTTGTTCACAAGGTTTATTGACTCAAAAATATTGTAAATTACTCATTTTTGCCTTTTACATTGTCGTTGTAATAAAAAATATAAATCAAAATTTTAATCTGGTCTAAATATTCCTTTAATTGTAAAATATATTAAAAAATGTTGGCGATTTTTGTATAATTTCCATACCCGAGGTGACAAACTTTGGAGATCCATTGTATGACCCCAACACTTATTAGCAGTAAATGCTTCTCCAAATCAATTGGAAAGTAGTATGAGTCATGTTATTGGAACAAAGCAGTACAGTCTTTAAACCCAATAAGGAACTTGTGGAGATACATGGCCCGTAAAGTTTATAAAAATAATGACCAAAAGCGAAGCTAAAACGAAAAAAAAGTTTTTTTTTTGGAGGAAATTGGTTTGTATTTAAAGTCTAAAATTCAGTTAAAAACGTAAAATGTAATACAAATTAAGTTTTTTTGTTAACAATGTTTTAAATCTTTATTGTTTTAGCCACCAAATACTTCCTTGTTTAATTTTTGTCAAATTCAACAAAGTTATGTGCGTTTATGGAAACTTGTACTAGTGTATTCTTGCCTCTAATCAAAATCTTTGTCGATTTAGCTATGTCTCTCTGTTGTTGTCATATTCACATCCACAAACCCTTTTTAAAACTTATGCAATTAAACTAAATAATTTTTGGAAAGGACATGGGAAAGTGGTATCCCCTTACAAAGGAAACAGTTACTATCGGATATTTTTATATCTAATAAAGGAAATGTCACGAAATTTTGACAACACTTTATTGTAGACTACAAATTAGACACTGGGGACTAAAGTTCGCCTAACAAACGAGACATTATATCTGAAGCTGTTACAGGAAAATTAATTTAGTTTGGTGCATTTATGAATCAAAGGTATGAAACTATAGACTACATAATTTTTTACAGGAGATTATTAATTGGCCTAAAAGCAATATTAACGATTCGGCATAGTCGAATAAGGCATTCTTACTTGTTACTAATACTAATACATACTGTTTTAAGTCACACAATTTTACTCACTGTGATCTATATATCGAGTTGTTCATGCTTATGAAATTGGCTTCTTTTAAATTCTAAACAAAACTTTTTCTATTTTTTATACTTTGAAAAAAATAATAATAACTTTAATTTTTAAATTGAATAGATTTGTTTCCATAAACATGCAATTAATTTTCCTTCTTTCAATTACAAGTAATCCTCCCTGTCACACAAAGAAAAAGAGCCTAATAAAATCCTTATCACGTTAAGTAAATTCCACCAAAACAATCACACTAAACAACTAAATAAAACTTCAATAAACAAACTAAATTTCAATTAAAACATTTGATGAAATCTATTCATTCGTATTCACAAACAAAAAACCCACTTAATTGTCCAGAATGAAAGACTAAATATGTGACACATAATAAAATGCCACTTAATTGTGAATAAAACTTAAATGAACATTGAATACATAAAATAATCTTGCAATACAGGAATCAAAGGAAAACAATAATGAATTCCTTCAGAACATTAAGACTGATACGATAGAAATACGAAAAGAGAAAGGATACCAAATAGAAATTTCATCAAAAAAGATTTTTGTTTAAGCCCACAAAATTAAAGAGTAAAACCAGGAGGAAACATTTTAAGTCATACATCAGCTGACACATGCTACTTACAAGAAGCTAAAGGGAAGGAGAAAAAAGAAAATGCCAACAGACAGGCAATCAGTCTGAATGGAAAAAATCCTAGAGAAAAAAAGCAATTAAGAACATGAAAGGAAACTTAAGAATAAACATAAACATGTGACATGAAATACTTATCAGTTAACAAACATATACACTCACATGAATGCTTATTGATTATACGTATGTAGTTGTAAGAGATAACAATTCTTCGATAATGATGTGTTTGTTTTAATATCGATTAATTCCACCAACTGAATGTCCTTTTCAGGCATAAGTTCAAGTGTTTCTGTCTTTTACTTAAGGAATACAAAAATCAACATAAAATTTCTTCAAAGAGGGGAAATGAAGTGAAATTGTCCTTTTTTATGTGAGAAAAACATGCAATTAAAGATTTTTTCTTTTCAGACAGTAAATGAACCATCAACAGCTTGATATAAATTTTTTCCTTGTATTTCGGTTCTTTTTTTCTGTATCAGTATTAATTAAGCATTTGGAACCACATATGTTTGTTAAAGTTTTTTCTTCTTCTTCTTTTCTTTCATTGGTTCTTTCTTTATTTGATTTCTTTAAGTTTTTCACATCCTTTTTATTTTATTTAAGTTTTTATATTTGTATGTGTGTTAAAGTTTGTTCAAATGTATATGTGTACACCATGAAACATTATGTGAATTTTAATGGTGATTTTTATTCATTTTATTTCACGATTTTATCAAATGGCAATAATCATGATTTCTTATACATTATTTTTATTTTAATTGTATTTTCCAAAATCTATGGATTCGCAATAAAATGTGTTAATTTTACTATTTGTACTACAAAGCACGTTTAATGTGTTTTATTTAATATTTATAATCCAAAACTCTGGATTTAAATTTAAGACAGTTTTCTGGTTTTGGAATACAAATTGTGGTTAATGACGGTGTATTTGCTTTTTGGACTTGTAGCATATACTCGTCAGTTTGGACCCCATTAGGACTTAATGAGCGGAGTTATAGTTGCGCAAAGTGGGGTACCTCTGATATGCAATTTTTTTATACGTGTAAAAAAATATAGTTTCTCAATTATTTTCAAAAATTGTTTTCTACCTCATAGACCTCGACGAGACCTTTAGAAAACATACTTACATTTTTACCATTTTATAGTTTTCGAGTTATTTACATTTGAATTTAAACTTGAAAAATTTTGCAAAATCTATTTTGTTTTCAATAATATTGTAAAGAAACTGTATTTACTTTGAAACAATGTTAAATTAAAATTGTTTAACTATGAAGCAAACTCATAACTGAAAAAAAGTTAAGTTGTTTCTATTTTAGTTAATTTTACATTGATTTTTTCTGTGTGTGTTAATTAAAAACAAAACCACAAAATTAAATTTTTTATATGTTTAAAATTATTATTACAATTAAAAAAAAATATTTTTATAATTGGAATCACTAGTGCTGAAATTTTGAAGTTTGTCCATGAAGTTGCAAAAATCTACCAGAACATACAAAACACATATTTACTCTCTCGATTTTGATTCCTTTGTTAATCAAATTTTTGATTTTGTCCTATATGTTCTGAAATCCCAAAGCCTGAATTTTAAAATACAATGTAGTTTTTGGAAAGCACAAAGTGTTTATTATTGTTTGGTAACGGATTTTTCCAGGAATCCGATAAATATGGACTCTATAGGCCAAAAACCAGATGATCCCATTTTTGGTATTATCGGGACAGTACTTAAGACAATACTTAAGAATGTACTTCAGAATTTTTAAAGTTGAAAATACAAATACGAATAACAAGGGCTATAAGATAGTAAGAATTTTTTTGAAGTTGAATGAGAAACAAAATTTTGGCAAGCGTTTACAAAAATTGAATCTCCGAGGTACCCCACTTTTAGCACCTATAATAATCCCTTACCTGATCGTATTCTTTCTTAATTTTCTTACAAGCATACGGCTTCCTCAAATCATCTTCATCTTATCGGCAGTAGTTTTTCATCTTCCCTTGTTAAATAGCGTTATCTTACAAGGAATGTGTCCACAGCTTTTTGAACCTTGCGGTTTTCACTAAATCGCCATTTTGGTTATACTTTTCTGGTGTTTTCTGATAGTATGACCGATGCACCTCCATTTTCTATTCTTTATTTGTAAAATTAATGATTCCTCGTTGGTATAGTTCCAAAGATTTATCTTGGTGATATATTAGCCCAGAATATCCTGCATATTATTGTTGCTGATGAAAACCTTAGTTTTTGTGTGGTGGTTTTCGATACTAACCAGATTTCTGTTCTGTACAACAAAATTGATTTTACATTGATCGATATCTATTCATGTGGATGTAATTAAAATTAAACGAAAAAGTACACTAATTAAAATCTAGACATTATGATTGCTATATACTCAAAAAAGTCTGGAATAGGTTAAAAATCTTATCACGATAATGTAATCAATTTTCCAACCAATAAATACATTTTTAATGAAATATTACATATTGGTTGATGTGCTATTTTGCACTGCTTTGAAGAAGTACTATTTCTCTTTCTTGTCCCGGGTTGAGGGGGACTCCTAAACATTGAGCTAGTAAATTATTAACATCAGGTTCCATCAACCTACGGACGTGCTGAATGAACCATGTGCACGATAAGTCGATGTAAAAGTGACAGGTTATTTCCTCTTAAATAATAATACCGTACTGTTCCATGATATTCGGGAATCTGCCACTTGACGTTCGTTTTTTACCGTCATTATAAACTAATTATTATTTTTAAACCTTAAACTTTCTCCTTCTAAAAAAATTCGTCAAAAAAGTATTCCTTAAATAACTGAAATATATTTCGTTACTCAATTTAGTTAAAAATAAAAAATCACTTAAATAAAATCACTTATAATCTTTAGATATAATTCAATACAATAATATAAATACACCTTCAAAAGAGTCTATAGAATTCACAAAAAAACAAACAAATTTCTTAAAGAGCAGATTAACTTCAAAAAAAAACTTTACGAAACAAAACTCACATCGGAATCAATTGAATAGAAACACAAAATGTGCTAAAGTATCTACTTAAACCCTAATAAAGGTAAATTTTTATTTTTGGCAAAAAATAATTTGGGGTCAAAGTTAAAGAAAACTCTCAGACACACACACATACATACTCTACATTAATAAACATTATTTCAATAAGTAAACGAGTACATGCAGGTCTTAACAAATATTGTAACAATAAAGGACTCGATATTAAGTAGAATAAGAACCCTCTTAAAAGTTCAATGAATACTTTACCAATACTTACAAACACATTGTACATATATAAATATATATAAGTGTGTATATGCATGTAAGTTTGTATGTATTTTTTGTTTATTACCTTATGGCAAATTGTACGTGAAATGTTTATACAAGTTACTTAACGGAAGGATTAACGTTTATAACTTGAACTATAAACAAAACTGTAAATGTGTGAGTTTTTTTATAAACAGATTCGTTCACATTTCTTTATTTAATTCGATTCAATCACATTTTCACATATTGTATGTGTATGTGAAAAAAATATTTGTGAGACTTATGAAAATATGTGTTTAAGTAATGCGATGATATTTGAATGTCATGTCTGAATTTTGTATCCTGGTTAAATTTAAAGATAAATGTCTGGTTAAGTTCAAGTTCAGTTCCAATTCAGTTGTAGTTCAGTTCTACTTTAGTTCTAGTTCAGTTCTAGTTCTAGTTCAGTTCTGGTTCGGTTCGTGTTCGGTTCTAGTTTAATTCAAATTCAGCTTTATTTCAGTTCTAGAGAGTTCTAGTTAAGTTAAGGTTTAATCCAATTCAGTTCTAGTTGAGTTTTAGTTCAGTTCTAGTTCGGTTCTAGTTCTACTTTAGTTCTAGTTCAGTTTTAGTTGAGTTCTAGTTCAGTTCTAGTTCGGTTCTAGTTATACTTTAGTTCTAGTTTAGTTTTAGTTTAGTTCTAGTTCATTTCTAGTTCAGTTCTAGTACATTTCTAGTTCTTTTCTAGATCAGTTAGATTTGTGCAAAGTGAATGTGGAATGAGAACAAATAAAAATTTAATTGATTGGAAATTAATCATTTTATATCATATTCATAAAAAATTACAGTAAATAAAAAATGATTTAAACTTGACCAAACTTCTAGTTAACAAAGATTATCTTAAGTTTAACATCACATTATAGTTTTTCACGTATAAAATCGAAATTACTAAATAATTTGTTAAATAGATTTGAACAAACAATTCTTGTGTATTACATCAAATATTGTCATTTTTATTAAGGATAATGACAGGATTTGAAGTAATGGCCAAGAAGTGTTTGTTTAAGGTAAAATATCAAGTGATTTAATCACTAACTCACCCTTCTTACTCACTCTCATATTGACAAAAGTATGAGTGAATGTTTGGTCATTTCATTATTTACAGATAATGTCATGTTCTCCAGCACTTTGACATTTAGTTATGGTGGTGCGTGACATAATGCTGACCGTTGATTGACAATAATGTTTTTTTATTATTTAATTTTGTGGCCGATTTTAGCAAATATTTTCTATGTCCTTGTGACTTTGTATGCCACGGAGGGGAGAGTAATGAAAAATGATGATGTGTCTTAAAAAAACATTTTGCCAATAAAAAATATAGATAAGGGATGTTTCCTTCAATGACTTTGTAGTGAAATAATTGTACACATGTCCAGTTTGGAATGTTGTCGTTTTTTATTGATAATTTGTTGGACATTTGTTAATAGAGTGGGGGTGAGGGGTATGAGAAATGTAAAGTCCTGAAGGACTTGTTATTTGAAAAACAAAACTCTGTAATTGTTGTATAACAAGTTGATGATTAATTGATTTTATATACGATATATTTAATGGTTTTTTCTCTTTATCTTTTCAGGAGTTTTGTGACGAGGACTAAAATGTAAGTTTATATGAATTGTTGGATTTTTTTATTTTGGATTGAAAATTCTTAATCTTATGATTTAGTAATAACTATTGTATAATGATATTTTCTATTCATAAAAATATCTTATGATATTTTCAATTCAATTCAAAATGCATTCTATTATTTATGGTATATTTTCCAAAAGGAGAACAAATATGCAAAATTTATTTCGAACATAAACCATGACATCAATTTTATTAAATAATAAAAATTGAATTTCTTTACACAAAATTGAATTTCTATATTTTTCATTCAAATATAACAACAATTGGCAATAAATTATAATTTATAGTTATATTTATTTTCTAACAGAAAATATTTCAAAATTTTAATTTAAAATAACAAAATAAAAATAAAACAATAAAATGAAATAAAATTGTATAAAAGAATTTATAATGAAATAAAGCTAAAAAGGAATGAAAAAGAACTGACCACAAAACCCCCTACACTCTACTAAACTGTATAAAAATGGAAAATGTACACATCTTGCTTATACATTTGACCAAAAGTTTTTATATTTCCTCAATATTGTTATTGTTGTTTTTTTCTCTCCAAACTATAAGAAACAATTTCAAATTCATATTTGAAAAGTTACGACACCCTAGGGATCGAAAGAGTACAATAACAATGTTCCAGCAAAAAGAAAGTCCAACAAAAATACAATAAAATATAGAATAAGTCAATGGTCGATCACACTCCTGCATATGAGTATATTTCATATGTTGCCTTAGAATCCTTAAGAAGAAAAAAGGAGAATATCATTATATTATATGCCACCAAACAATAATTTCACCCCCCCCCCCCCTCATGTGACCATATACTCTTCCCACTTTCTGTTTTTGACCAGTAACCAAAAATGTATTGATGTTATTGGAAATTGTATGTAATTTTAAGAATAAAAAATTCCTCTGCAATACTTGAAAATATGTGAAAAGCTGAACAATGCAGAAGTTCTCAAATTGCTGTAAATTTAACCGGAAATTAAATGTTTAATAGTATTTTGGTTGAAAATCAGTTTTATCTAGTTCTATTTCAATTCTAATGCAGTTCTATTTTGGTTCATTTCTAATTCACTTATAAATCAGTTCAAGTTCAGTTCTAGTTCTCTTCTAATTCAGTTCTAATTCAGTTGTGAGCCAGTTCTTGTTCAATCTATAGACTTCTTCTCGGGTTTAGTTTTTTCTGAATCCGCTTTGTGATTCACTTCTTTATGCAATAATATATACACTGAACTCAAAAAAGGTAGTAAATATAACGAAAAAAGGGTGTAGAATCGAAGGCAAATAAATATCAGCCAACGAAAACTTTATTTATCATTAACGAAAAATTTCGTTAATTTTATGCTGCAAAGCGAGCTGGTAAAAGATAGTTTTAGCCGATATTTAAATGATGTAGAGAACATAATAGACAACTAAATAAAGTGTTATATCAAAGGACGATGGTCAGACGACCGGTTTGTAATTCTGATAAAAAGTTATATGTTTTTTTATCAGCTGATCTTCCATTTGCATTTTCATGAATTTATGTTTCGTTCAAGTTCTACGAAAATATTACCTACGAAATTTGGTTCAGTGTATACTACATTGCTACCACACATACATGTGAGTGCTAATGTTTTATTACTTTTAAGTTTCTATAACTTTAGCATTTGTATGCGAAACACATTGTTATTGTGTTTTTGTTTCGTCCTTCTTTTGCTCTGGTCTTTCTTCTTGTTCGAGCATTTATCACCACAACCTTTACCAGGATGCTGCTATCAAAGTCAATACCATATGCTGGTATTCTTTTTCTGTAGCATTAAAGTCGTATTCCAATAAATTTTATTTTATGCTTATTTTATACGATTCTTGCTTTTTATTTTGGTTACCAAAAGCTGACCATTCAGAAAAAAACTTTAAATTTATTTACCATTTTAGTATGAAATACAAGAAAATTTGTATGAAATAAAATTACACGAAAAAAAGTTTAGAATAAAAAATAATGAAGGAAACAAAAATAGAAAACGGAAATAAATCGGTATCGTTTATTGCTCGCCAACCGCAAATATCAGCTGCGTTGTTACATTACAGATGGTTTGTGTTTCTAATACGTGTTTAACCTTTTTTCACTTGATTTTTTTAAATTTTATTTTACAATCATTTCACTTCCAACTTGGTGGTAGGATAAGACACCATCAAGTAGTGGAGCTTCAGTGAGTAGTCACATATAAATCGTATTTAGATCATAAATATTTTGAAACATTTCTCAAGTTTGTGGGTGGGGTTTGTAAAAAATACTGATTCAATATAAGAAAAAATATTTAATAATACAGTGAAAACAGAACTATAACTATAACTAAACTAGAACTGAACCAAAATTAAACTACAACTGATCTAGAATAGAACTAAAACTGTACTAGAACTGAACTAGAACTGAACTAAAATAGAACTAAAACTGTACTAGAACTGAACTAGAACTAAAACAAAACTAGAACTGAACTAGATTAATATTAAAAGTGAACTAACCATTTCATATATTTTTTATATATTTTTTAAATTTGTTAACCCACTGTACATTCACATATGATTGCTTTCCAAACATCATGCATTTCTTATTATTTCAGTTTTGTTTAAATTCTTTTCAAAACAATTTCATATGTATTATTTCCTTTTTCCAAAAGTTCGCTTCATTACACCCGTAAATTGGCTTAGAAAACTCCAAAGTGAAATAACTACCAGCTACAATATTCTTTCTTTATCGCTTCATTGCCGTAATAAGCTAAATTTATTGAATTTTTTTATTCTTTCTTATATTCAATTTCCAGAAAAACGTAAAGAAAAAATGAAATAGTGTCTATAAATTTTGTGGCATAACTAAGTCCCCTGTCAGGTCATAATTTGCTTATTATGAGCCTTTTTATGTTTTTTTCTTATATTTTATAGTTTAAAATTTGTCCAACGCTTTTATTTTATTTTTTTGTTCATATTTTGCCTCACACACACCCATGCAAACACCCACCTATATTTTCCCTTTTTTTATAAAACACTACCGAAAGCATCCTCACCCCATCCTCTTTCCTTTTGTAATAATTTATGTCCTTTTATAATTTTCCTATTTGTTTTTGTGTTAAGCTTGGTCACCTTTTTTCCTTATATTTTTCATTTGCTTGCGCTTTTCTTCAGTTCTAATATTTTATTCTATTGTGGTTGATTTGCCAAATGAAATTTATTAAAAATTATAAAAATGAAATGTAAAAAAAATCATTGGTTCAAAGGGCAAACGTTTTCATATTCCATTTTCCCTAGTTTCCCCCGGGAGTTCTATATTCACTTACTGTTATTTTAGTCCTTTGCTGCCTATTAAATGAACATCGTTTTGTTTTCTCTACGTTTTTTCATTAAACGCAGAAATTTATGGAGTCTATGCTGCATTGTCTGTATGTCTTTTCGTCCGTCCTTCTGTCTGTAATTTGCCCTTGGCATACAATTGTCATAATTTTGTGTTTCCTTTGATATTTTAATGTTTTCATAATGAGATTTTCTTATTAATTTTCTTTCTCTAATAAAAGATGCTGCTTTAAAGTGTATAATGACACAAATTGTTTAAAATTATTGTCATTTATAGTCTAATGCTACTTTGGAAAATTTTAAAGGGTTATGAAAGTGAGATATTGGTAATAGTGGAAATTAAAAAAAAACTGTTTTTCCTGCTTTTGATCAACTAAAAAAATTAGATGATATTTACAAAGTGGGATACCTCCAACAATAAGATTTCAAAAATTTTAAATCTCGTTAAAAATTTCAGTTTTGCATTCATTTTTAAAAACGGTTAATTTAGTTTCCGAGTTATTGCAATTTTTTGCATTTCAATTTTAAAAATTTTGTTAGATCTTGAGTCTGGCTTGTATCGGGAAATATTCAATGGAATATGTTAATTAAAACAACTTAGTTCCGGTCCCAGTTCTAGTTTGATTCTAGTTCTGTTTAAGTTCAGTTGTAGTTCAGTTTTGGTTCGTTTCTACTTCAGTTCCAGTTCATTTTAAGTTCAGTTATAGTTCGGTTCTAGTTTAGTTCTAGTTCTTATCTAGTTCTTATTTAATTCTAAGTAGTTCTTTTTTCGATTTAAATCCAATTAAATGTTCATTTCTGGATTTCATTAATAGTAGATCCGTATTGATATTTCTCTTTTATGGGTAACATCTATTTTTTATCTCTATTTAGTAAATTATGCTATTAATATAACCGAACAAATGTGCATTAAAATATCTTTCCAAATTTTTCTGTAGTAAATTTAGTGTTTTATATTAATGTCCTTTATTTCCCGTAAATCCCCCAGATAGTCATACAATAATTCATAAGTGGTGGTAATAATATGTTATGTAACTATAAAACAAATAACCCTTACACACACTCTCATCCTCATTTCATTTCTATTCTATTACCCGCATATATACATATAAAAATATTTCCCATATACATAAATAACAAAATATAAATTTGGTACCAGAAAGAAAAATAAAATGTATCAATTTGCCAAAATATTTATAACTCCATAAGTATCATAATATATTTATTTACATGAGGAAAGCAGAAAGGGTGTATGTTGAATGGACTTGGGGTTTGACAACCATAACACTTTATCATTTGTTACGCTATTTAATAGTACAACTACTTAGAAATGTTCTCATATATGAACATGTGAATGTGTAGAAAAGGACAATTCGATATAATCAAAGGCACTAAAATGATAAAATCGTAACAAACGTAAATACGAAATGAATCGTAAAAATGGGTTCAAATATGTAAATATTTTACGATTTTTATGTGATTTCACATAATGGTTATTTTGCATACATGTGAGTGTGTGTGGCTGTAAGAAATTATATGAGAGCATGGGGACCACCAAAAGGGCTATAAAAAGTATACATAAGTATTTGAAAGAAAAACAGAGGCAAAAAACCAAAGATTATGGATATAAAATGATTATTATATTTATTGTATGCAAATGATTGGAATTTAACAATCAATTGATGAATTTTTTATGAAAATCACGTAAACTAAGAGTTTTTAAAGAAGAAAAGCTTTTAAGGATTTTCTTTAAATTAAACTGTTTTAGTTTTAATTAAATAAATAACTTAAAATGTATTTACAATTTAATAAAAAACGCCAGCCTAAGGTCGCCTTTTAGTCCTTCAAAAGAGAATATTTTAATTTCGAAAATGATTTACTTACTTAAAATACCAACAGAGGCAAAAACAACTTAACAAACATTTCTTTTAGAAAAATATTTATTTGATCTTTTTTTGTTTGTTGTTATTTTCGAGCTTTTACTTTGATTTGTTTATAAGTTAAAGAGAAATCTTTTTAAAAAATTACTTTCTCACCCTCTAGCTAAGTTATGTCGCTAAAGACTGAAAACATTGTACGCCACAAATACACCGTCTAGCATTTATGTCAACTTTCAAAAAAAGGGCAATTTTCAAATTAGTTTGACATGTTTTTAACGGTCATTCAAATCAAAATGAAAAGAAATGAAAAACAACATTTAACATATTTGAAATTTCAATAAACATAAAACAAGTGGGCGATTGTTTCCTTTTGTTTCCTTCCTTCGACTGTAGATAATGCTGGCTGTAATAAAGACCCGTTAACTTCCGCTTGTTGCACACGTTTATATAAAATATTCAAAACTTTATCTCTTAATCTAACAAAAATTAATGTTGTTTTTTCTAAAAGTAACATACGTTCCAGATAAATCTCTCAATCACATCTTTGTCCTCCTGCCATCAAAAAAGCCACAGAAAAGTGGCACATGCTGGGTTAAAATTGTTAGTTTAACTCAGATATTTGTTGCTTGTTTCAGTTTGATTTTTTTAGTTTTTGTCTTTTGCTCATGAAAAAATCCTCCACCCAATTTTTAATATAAATCTGAAACTTGTTAAAAGATTGATAAAAACTTTGTCTTTAAAATATTATTTTCTATTAAATATTATGTTGTATGACATGATAAGTCAAGACTTTAAACAATCGTTTGATTGTTTTAAAGTCTTGACTTTTGCATCATCTTCCTAGTTAAAGGACATTTAGATAGTCCATTCTTTACAACAAATGAATTTTAGTGGATTATGTATGACACGTGTTAGGGCGTTTTAAAGAATTTTTAATATGTCTTTCTGGTTTTAAAATTTATTATAAATAAGTTATAAACTTGTACTTTAAATTAAAAAAACAATATTTGTTTTTAAAATTATTAAAAGTCACTGAATGGTTTTAATAAGCTCCATATTTTCTGTAAATGGAGAATTTATTGAAAATTTTTCATAAATCAGGAATTTGTCAAAAATTTTCCATGAATTAGGAATTTATTCAAAACTTCTATAAAAAGGGAACTTTCTATAAATTGAGAATTTATCGAATATTAATTCGATTATAATTTAAATTGAGAATTTATCGAATATTTTCTATAAATTGAGAATTTATCGAATATTTTCTATAAATTGAGAATTTATCGAATATTTTCTATAAATTGAGAATTTATCGAATATTTTCTATAAATTGAGAATTTATCGAATATTTTCTATAAATTGAGAATTTATCGAATATTTTCTATAAATTGAGAATTTATCGAATATTTTCTATAAATTGAGATTTATCGATATTTCTATAATTGAATTATCGAATATTTTCTATAAATTGAGAATTTATCGAATATTTTCTATAAATTGAGAATTTATCGAAATTTTCTATAAATTGAGAATTTATCGAAAATTTTCTATAAATTGAGAATTTATCGAAAATTTTCTATAAATTGAGAATTTATCGAAAATTTTCTATAAATTGAGAATTTATCGAAAATTTTCTATAAATTGAGAATTTATCGAAAATTTTCTATAAATTGAGAATTTATCGAAAATTTTCTATAAATTGAGAATTTATCGAAAATTTTCTATAAATTGAGAATTTATCGAAAATTTTCTATAAATTGAGAATTTATCGAAAATTTTCTATAAATTGAGAATTTATCGAAAATTTTCTATAAATTGAGAATTTATCGAAAATTTTCTATAAATTGAGAATTTATCGAAAATTTTCTATAAATTGAGAATTTATCGAAAATTTTCTATAAATTGAGAATTTATCGAAAATTTCTATAAATTGAGAATTTATCGAAAATTTTCTATAAATTGAGAATTTATCGAAAATTTTCTATAAATTGAGAATTTATCGAAAATTTTCTATAAATTGAGAATTTATCGAAAATTTTCTATAAATTGAGAATTTATCGAAAATTTTCTATAAATTGAGAATTTATCGAAAATTTTCTATAAATTGAGAATTTATCGAAAATTTTCTATAAATTGAGAATTTATCGAAAATTTTCTATAAATTGAGAATTTATCGAAAATTTTCTATAAATTGAGAATTTATCGAAAATTTTCTATAAATTGAGAATTTATCGAAAATTTTCTATAAATTGAGAATTTATCGAAAATTTTCTATAAATTGAGAATTTATCGAAAATTTTCTATAAATTGAGAATTTATCGAAAATTTTCTATAAATTGAGAATTTATCGAAAATTTTCTATAAATTGAGAATTTATCGAAAATTTTCTATAAATTGAGAATTTATCGAAAATTTTCTATAAATTGAGAATTTATCGAAAATTTTCTATAAATTGAGAATTTATCGAAAATTTTCTATAAATTGAGAATTTATCGAAAATTTTCTATAAATTGAGAATTTATCGAAAATTTTCTATAAATTGAGAATTTATCGAAAATTTTCTATAAATTGAGAATTTATCGAAAATTTTCTATAAATTGAGAATTTATCGAAAATTTTCTATAAATTGAGAATTTATCGAAAATTTTCTATAAATTGAGAATTTATCGAAAATTTTCTATAAATTGAGAATTTATCGAAAATTTTCTATAAATTGAGAATTTATCGAAAATTTTCTATAAATTGAGAATTTATCGAAAATTTTCTATAAATTGAGAATTTATCGAAAATTTTCTATAAATTGAGAATTTATCGAAATTTTCTATAAATTGAGAATTTATCGAAAATTTTCTATAAATTGAGAATTTATCGAAAATTTTCTATAAATTGAGAATTTATCGAAAATTTTCTATAAATTGAGAATTTATCGAAAATTTTCTATAAATTGAGAATTTATCGAAAATTTTCTATAAATTGAGAATTTATCGAAAATTTTCTATAAATTGAGAATTTATCGAAAATTTTCTATAAATTGAGAATTTATCGAAAATTTTCTATAAATTGAGAATTTATCGAAAATTTTCTATAAATTGAGAATTTATCGAAAATTTTCTATAAATTGAGAATTTATCGAAAATTTTCTATAAATTGAGAATTTATCGAAAATTTTCTATAAATTGAGAATTTATCGAAAATTTTCTATAAATTGAGAATTTATCGAAAATTTTCTATAAATTGAGAATTTATCGAAAATTTTCTATAAATTGAGAATTTATCGAAAATTTTCTATAAATTGAGAATTTATCGAAAATTTTCTATAAATTGAGAATTATCGAAAATTTCTATAAATGAGAATTATCGAAATTTTCTATAATTGAGAATTTATCGAAAATTTTCTATAAATTGAGAATTTATCGAAAATTTTCTATAAATTGAGAATTTATCGAAAATTTTCTATAAATTGAGAATTTATCGAAAATTTCTATAAATTGAGAATTTATCGAAAATTTTCTATAAATTGAGAATTTATCGAAAATTTTCTATAAATTGAGAATTTATCGAAAATTTTCTATAAATTGAGAATTTATCGAAAATTTTCTATAAATTGAGAATTTATCGAAAATTTTCTATAAATTGAGAATTTATCGAAAATTTTCTATAAATTGAGAATTTATCGAAAATTTTCTATAAATTGAGAATTTATCGAAAATTTTCTATAAATTGAGAATTTATCGAAAATTTTCTATAAATTGAGAATTTATCGAAAATTTTCTATAAATTGAGAATTTATCGAAAATTTTCTATAAATTGAGAATTTATCGAAAATTTTCTATAAATTGAGAATTTATCGAAAATTTTCTATAAATTGAGAATTTATCGAAAATTTTCTATAAATTGAGAATTTATCGAAAATTTTCTATAAATTGAGAATTTATCGAAAATTTTCTATAAATTGAGAATTTATCGAAAATTTTCTATAAATTGAGAATTTATCGAAAATTTTCTATAAATTGAGAATTTATCGAAAATTTTCTATAAATTGAGAATTTATCGAAAATTTTCTATAAATTGAGAATTTATCGAAAATTTTCTATAAATTGAGAATTTATCGAAAATTTTCTATAAATTGAGAATTTATCGAAAATTTTCTATAAATTGAGAATTTATCGAAAATTTTCTATAAATTGAGAATTTATCGAAAATTTTCTATAAATTGAGAATTTATCGAAAATTTTCTATAAATTGAGAATTTATCGAAAATTTTCTATAAATTGAGAATTTATCGAAAATTTTCTATAAATTGAGAATTTATCGAAAATTTTCTATAAATTGAGAATTTACCGAAAATTTTCTATAGATTGAGAATTTATCGAAAATTTTCTATAAATTGAGAATTTATCGAAAATTTTCTATAAATTGAGAATTTATCGAATATTTTCTATAAATTAAGAATGTAACGCAAAATAGAAAATTTATTGAAAATTCTATAGCAGTTTTTCTATAAATTGAGATTTTATCGAATATTTTCTATAAATCGTGAAATTATATAGTAAATTTTTATAATTGGTGAATATTTTTATATTGGAATAAATTTTCTCCAAGAATTTGCGTTAAATGTAAAATTTATATAATCGCACGTATTTAAAGTTATTTTTCCGAAAAGACTACAATCCCAATAAATTATTTTTTAATTGCTTAATTACAAAGAATTTCATTCAATTATTTTTAATTCAATTCAGAAAGCATTCTGATAACATCTAAAGTGGCATTTAAACTTTAAATACACGAAACTCACACTCACACATAAATTGCTTAATATTGTGTTTTCAAAACAACAGCAGCAACAACAACAACAATTTCTATTTATTTTAACAATATTTAATTAGACGCACACAAACCAATTAATCAATTTTGCCTTCTTCAGTTTTTTTAGCTTTAAGGTCGTTTTTGAGTTCTCTAAATTAAATACGAAAATTAAGAAGAAAACAAAAAAGCAATTCACCAGGAACATGCCCTAAATGCGTAAAGTGTCAATGTCAAAGATAATTTTTAATGCTCCAACTCCCACAGAACAGAGAAAGAAAAAAATGGAGTCGTTTAGGAAAAAATATAAATAAAATCTTGTTAACACGCCATTCATCACTTTTCATTTCAGCGGATTTCCAAACGTGATGGTATGAAACAAAACCGGATTCTTCTTTTTTTTATTTCCTCTTTTTTGTAGACGAATATTTTTTGTTGTTTCTTTTTTTGTAATGTTTATTTTTGTCTTGTTGTTATAAAATATTGCTGTTGTTGCTTTTGTCCTTGTTACAAGACCTAAATTGAAATGGAGACAAATTGTTGTCATTAATTAAAAGTCTAAAGTTACTAAAACAAAATGTTCCATTTTAAGTTAAGTGGTAAATTGCTACAAACCCCTTTTTGCCTGATTGTGCTAAGGAAGAAATCATTTTTTATTTCTGGTACTCTACAATGGGTTATAAAGGAAATTTCTCGATATATAGAAAGATGCTTACAAGTTCACGATTTTCAGAATTTTTTTTGGATAAATTCACAATTTATAAACAAATTTTCGAAAATTTTTCGAATTATTGAAAAATTTTCTATAAGTTCACGATTTTTTTGAATAAATTTCCGATTTATTGAAAATGTTCGATAATTTCTCTTTTTATAGAGAATTTTCGATAAAATCCTGATTATAGAGAATTTTAGAAAGATTCTTGATTCAAGGAGAATTTTGAGGAAAATGTTTATTTACAGTGAATTTTCAATAAATTTTTTATTCATTGTGAATTTCAAATTACTTTTCAATAATTATCGATTATAGAGATTTTTTATTAACTCTGGATGTTCACAAAATGTTAGATAATTTCTCAATTTATAGAATATTTTCGATAAAATATAGATTCGATTAATTCTCGGTTTATTCACAGTTTACGATTACTACCCCAATTATACAGAATTTTTGATAAATTCTTGATTTTTAAAAAATTGTCAATTATTTTTTTATAGAAAATTTTCGATAAATTCTATTTTTATAGAAAAATACTGAAAAAATCTTTATTTAGAAGAAATTTTGATAAATTTACGATTAAGAGAAAACATTCGATTTATAGAAAATTTTCGTTAAATTTTTAATTTGTAAAATAATTTGATAGTTTTTTTTGCATTTTCCTTTTGTAGATAATTTTTGATAAAATCAGGATTTTTTTACAAATTTTGGATTTATATTTATTTTTTACAAACTCAATATTTTATTGGAAAATACATATTTGTTAAGGTGACTTAAAGTCGTTGCATACCACTACAAAAGCTGAAAATTATTTCCCTTGTTAGATGTGTTTTCCTATGAATCTTGCTGCAACTACTATTGGAAAAGTTACTCATTACAACTTCTATTGTTTTCTTTTCTTAATTTGTACTAAAAGGGGAGTAATGTTAACGGAACTAAGAGTCCTTTTCTCTAACCCTTTGGCTTGTTTCAAGTTTTGTTCAGTCTATGATATGATATTGATTCTGGTGGGTGTTTGTTAACTTTGCGGCATGAAATAAAAACCAATTTGTATTTGTCACTCTTTATTACCGGCAGTGGTCCAGTTGGGATATTTATTTTATATAAATTTTCTTTATATTTCTTATATCTTTTTAAGTAAATAAAAAGTTATATGAAAGTGATGTACCATAATTGAGGCTATAGTATGGACTTTAAACTAGACTATAGTCTAGAATATAATCTAAGTAAATTAATATTCTATATAATTTGTATAATCTGGATTATATTGTTATAATCTATATTCTAGTTAAAGTCTAGACTATAAACCAGAATATAATCTAAAATATAATCGAGATTATAATCTTAACTATTGTCCAGATTATAGACTAGATTCTAAACTATAATTCATATTCTTAAGTAAATTTTGGTCAAGATTATGATCTAGATTTCTGTGCTAATTGTAATCTACAATTTAACACAGTTTATAGTTCGTACTTTAAACCAAATTGTGGTCCAGACTATAATCTTGATTATAGCCTAGACTATAGTCCAGATTAGTGTCTAGACTATGGTCCAGTTTATAGTTTAGTCTATAGTCCAGATTTTTAACTAGCCTATAGTTTAGATTATAGTTTTGACTATAGTCCAGATTATAGTCTATGCTTCTATATAATGGTCCAGAGCGTAAACTATAACCTAGATTATTATGGGCAAGATTGCAGTACCATCTAGATATTAGTAAGCACTATTACGAAGATTGGGGTCTGATTATTGTCCAGCTTACAGCCAAGATTATAGTCTAAATAATCTAGACTTTTGTCTTAAAATTAGTCTAAACTGTAGTCCAGATTATAAACTAGACTATAGTCTAATCTATACAGTAGTTCATATGTAGTTTTTAGTGGGTTTCAATATTTTTTATTTCAAAATTCTTTATCAATTAATCCTGTTTAATATTTCATACTTCTACAACTATAAATTTCAAAACTTCTCTCTTTAATGTGTGTAAATGATAAAGTATTCAATTAAATTTAAATATGATTTATGTCTTATTTTCCACTTAAAATACTAAAAGAAAATCCAAATTTAGTTGCTTAACATGCAAAACCTCAAACAAAATAAATAATTTAAAAATCATGTTTTTAACAGATTTTTTCCTTCTAAAACTCAAATAAAACTAAACTTACAGCGCTAAGCATTATAATAAGTCCATTAAATCTTATAAAGGAAAAGAACAAATAAATTACGATTTATGGTATTTAGAACAAAAAAAAAAAAAAAAAACAAATAAAAACTTTTTTAGCTAAAAACAAATATAAAAAATTACCCTCCATCCTCCCTTACCGACAAAAAGGACAAAGTAGCACAAAATGCAAGTTATGTTGACGCTATTCTTATGACATTCTAAGGATCGAAAACAAAAACAACAATGTGAAAAAAGGTCACATAAAAACAACTTCAAAATATCTTGTTAACAGCAGTTACAGCAGCAACAACAATTTCACTGAATTAAACCTTAAAAAGAAAGTAAACGCTTTTTTAACAACCCCTCTGGCATAAATAAACGAATTTGAATTTTTTCAATCAATTAGGTTTCTTTAAAGTAAAAGATTCTAAAAAGGGAAGTTTTTCACTTTTTACAAAAAACTCAAACAATTACAACAATACAAACCATTTGAAAATAACCTTAAAGGCCTTTTGTAACTTCTCTTCTGCCGCTTCGAAGCGAATATTTTTTCTTTCTAGTCATCGTCAACGTGGAAAGTTCAAATTTTTCTTATTAAATGCTGATTTATGAGCTTTTTAATGTGGCCAAAAGTAAACGACATTTAATTATAAAAATGTTTTAATGGCATTTTCACATTAACGCTAAATTTGTTTAACAAGACATGAAAACATTTTAAATATTTTTACGTTTGTTTTGTGCTTTCGAATATGAAAATCACTGTGTTTGAATACTTCCATTCAAATAACATTTAAAGCATATTTTAGGGCTTAAGGTAAATTTTTATAAGGTATTGAAGACTAAAGAATAAAACTGTAAATATTTAATGAAAAATAGCAGCAAATAATTTAAATTCGTGCCCAATTTAAAGAAAAATGTTCATATATTCTCCATATAGAAAAATTTATCGTTAAATTACCTATTTAGATAAATGTTCGAGTACAAAGTGATAATTCGATAAGAACTCAATAAATTCTTAATTTCGAAAAGTACTAAATTTTTAGAATTTTTCGATAAATACTTGATTTATAGAAAATTTTCTATAAATACTCAATTTATAGAAAATTTTTCGTTAAATACTCAATTTATAGAAAATTTTCGATAAATACTCGATTTATAGAAAATTTTCGATAAATACTCGATTTATAAAAAATTTTCGATAAATACTCGATTTATAGAAATTTTCGATAAATACTCGATTTATAGAAAATTTTCGATAAATACTCGATTTATAGAAAATTTTTCGATAAATACTCGATTTATAGAAAATTTTCGATAAATACTCGATTTATAGAAATTTTCGATAAATACTCGATTTATAGAAAATTTGCGATAAATACTCGATTTATAATTGGAAAACCGATTTAATTTGCGATAAATACTCGATTTATAGAAAATTTTCGATAAATACTCGATTTATAGAAAATTTTCGATAAATACTCGATTTATAGAAAATTTTCGATAAATACTCGATTTATAGAAAATTTTCGATAAATACTCGATTTATAGAAAATTTTCGATAAATACTCGATTTATAGAAAATTTTCGATAAATACTCGATTTATAGAAAATTTGCGATAAATACTCGATTTATAGATAATTTGCGATAAATACTCGATTTATAGAAAATTTGCGATAAATACTCGATTTATAGAAAATTTGCGATAAATACTCGATTTATAGAAAATTTGCGATAAATACTCGATTTATAGAAAATTTGCGATAAATACTCGATTTATAAAAATTTGCGATAAATACTCGATTTATAAAAAATTTTCAATAACGCTTAATTTATAGAAATTTTTGGATAATTTTTAATTTATAGAAAATTAACGATAAATTCTCTATTTATGAGAATATTCTATAAATTTAATAAGTTCAGTTTACAGTTAAGTTTGTTCATTAGATTTCATCCTCTTCATTATAAATGTTAAGAGCATAAAAGAACTTTTTATAACATGGTTTTGTCGTTGTTTGCATTATGGTTAATTGTTATTGGCAAAAAAGAAAAATAACAAACTTACGAGTATTGTTACTTAAACTCTTCTATTACAGGATACAACATATTTACTTATTGTTAGTTACATCCTTTTAGTTTGCTCTCGCTCTTTTTTCTATTTTGTATAAAATATTGGTTAAAAATATCTTCTTAATAGAAAAAATAACTAAAAAAATTAACTCCCAAATGTCCCGTTGTAAAACTCAATGTTCACGAACTTTTGACATCTTAGCAATTATGAAAACATTTTCTTGTACCCATTAAGTCCTTAGAACCCTTTATACTTATTTTATATTGTCTATTTAAAATTGCATCCCATTGTTTGTATATTGTTTTGGTCTAATGTTTTTTATGGATGTTGGAGGGATGAAAGCTTTTAATTCATAATAAAAGTAACAATTTTTAATAATAAAGAAAAGCAAACTTTTTTCATCTTTTGTCGTCTTTTGTTAGAATTTTGTTTGTAAAAAAGGGGTTAATTTTTATACTTTTTATTCTTAATGAAATTTCATAATTTTTAATGTTAAAAAATATTAGTTTTAATGGCAAAAGAGGACAAAATATTTATGAAGTTATAAAAGTTTATGGCATTAAAAACAATTTTCTTGTTGTTGTCTATACTTAAATGCAAAAGGCCAAAAAATGAGTTAAAGGATGTAATGCAACTTTTTTCCAAATTTAAATTTTCTGTAATACAAAATGATCACAATTCCTCCAGAAGAAACAATGTTGCGGTAAGCGGTGGAAATCAGATATAATTTATCGATTCTCCTATAAACTATTGCAGCACTAGCAGCATTTGAAAACTTAGAATTAAGTAGCATTTTCTATGGAACTAATTAACTAAAAATGTAGGCGTACAGCGGCATTGCAAATATTAATTCTCTTATGTATGAAGAGAAAACAGGATCCGTTAGTGAATTTTTTGATTGTAACACTTACAGGAAAACAATTTTAGAGATGTATTTGATGACATTTGGGTATGAATTATTACTTTTGACAAAGATGGAATTGTTACAGAAATTAATCATGTTCGATCCAATATTTAGATTTCATAGGTTTCATAGGTGTTAGCTTTCCATAAAGTGCCATGTTCCATAACATTTTCGATATAGATTTGTGATATAAAAAATGTCCGAAATTTTTCATTTTTTTTAAATAAATTTTTTTGTTATCCATGTCCTACATTTCATGAATGTTTCCCTAACAGTTTCAGAGATTTGTTACGGTATGAAGAGGGCAGCGTAGCGTACCGAGTACTTGCTAGTAAGTTATCGCAATTTGCTAAATATGGCACAAAATATACTTAAATGTGCTAAAATGGGCACAACTGTATACAAAGGTGCGTTTAAGTTGTTTGGGCATCAATAAGTTCAGTTTAAAAAAGAGGGCGTTATAAGTGGGCGTATTTGATTAGCAAAATAATACCGAGAAAAACTTTATTATTTGTTTACAACAAAAAATGCATCAAAGTTTTTGTGGCAGCTTTATTTTGTTGTTTTATTTTTCATTTGATTTTTTTCCTTCAAACTAGAACTTTTCTTATTAGCCATCGACAACCATCAACAAACAACATCTTCATTTGCCTCCACTTACCTCAGTTTTGCAGGCTCCATCAAATCATCATCATCGTACTCATAATGGAGTACTTTACTCATACTTAAGTGTTGCTTTGACCATTCACCCTGTTCTAATTTTAACGCCATATTGAACCTTATTAAAGTTTTGTTTGTACGATGGATGGACGGATGGATGAATGGTTGGTTGGGTGGTTGGTTGGTTAGATGGATGTTGCTTTGGCTTATTATAAAATAATTCACTTTTCTCAGTTCTCAGTTCGTTTGTTCAAAAAATATAAAATTAAAGTACAAAACTTATGACTTGTGTCGATCAGTTGCAGGATACTTGACGTTCTTTCAGCAAACGCGCACAAAACTGCCAGGACGCAAAAAAACTACTCCTTTATTAGCAAAAAAAGGTTTGAAAAATAAAACAGCAGCGTAAAAAGAAGCGTAATAATATTAAATTTTTTTTGTAATAAAAGAAATAAAAATAAAATTCAATCTACTCTTGTATTTGAGTTTAAAAAAGGAAACTTTTTAATTAGCATAAGAAGTTTATGCTACTTTGCAGTTGCCGTTTTGTTCCTGTTTCAGTTTTAAACGCAGAAAACAAAAAACAAAACTAAACAAAAAATTTTGCATCAAAGAATTTTTAATATTTAAGATGACGTGAAATACGAGAACTAATTTCTTTGTAATGGTCATTATTATAAAATTACTCACAAACGCTCGATATGCTTCAGTTCCGTTTGCACTATTTTGGAAAACGTTTCTAATAGTAGGAGATTGGATCTAAATTTGTAAGCTGACATGGTAATAGCAGATGCAAAGTATCATTCTCCATTGGCTTATCACCCAACATTTTTACCGATAAGAAGTTTAATAACCAAAATATTGGGACTAAATTGTTACGCTCTCACTGCAATAATTCATTATATATCGACATACATTCCTGTTCGTCCAACATTTTTCTAGTAAAAATTTGTATAAGTAATTGGGTCTAAATTATAAACCTTTGACTGTAAGAGTTATTTGATATTTAACAATTAACGATTGTTTGTAAGGATTCTCTGACTTCCGGCTCTCACCCCTACATCAATTCGAAATTAAACAGTTCAATGTAAAAGTTAATGGGCTAAATTCTAAAACCCTCGCTGCATAGCTCTAAATTTTTTCATAAAACTTCGTTTTAAAACTCTCGCAAAATTATTAATAATTTGTTTTAAGTTTTAAGGTCGGATGTGAATAAAGTTAAAATGTCTGATATTCGCTTTGTACGTGGGATGTCACTTTTCTATATTTGTCATAATTTCTATATGTATGTCATAAATTTTTGAAACGAATAAGATCTTTAAAGAGGATATTGGAAAAAAAATTATAAATCTCGCTCGCTTCAATAGTTCTAGAAGTAATGGATAATTCATATTTGCTTTGCATGGGGTATACATCATAAGCGGTCAGGGTTTTATGCGTTTGTGCTGATGTTGTTGTTGTTTGTAACATTCGGAAAAAATGTGAATAGTTTAAGAGTCAATTTAACGGTTTCAGTTAGTCTGGTTTTCCATATAAAATTAATAAATATTCTACAGATTACAATATTAGAGATATCTGTACGAAAATTGATCTTGAACATATCTTATTGAAATTAGTCATTTTCTGTCTCATATTATAATGTCCTTTCGGTATGGGGTTTCAATATCATAAAACTCACAGTTATGATGACATTTTAAACAAATTTTGAACAAATATGTTTTGTATCAGTCAAAACTCACAAAAAGATCACGTAACAAATGGTAATAGCTCTCTAGAGTCCCACGTCCGCAAATCATTTTAATGAAAAAAATCTTAGTATCATGGTTATATTTGGCATATTTAAGATTTATACAAACAAAAAACGCCCTAAAAAATATTCGAGAATCGGTCAATAATTTTCTAGAGTCTCCACTTCCGAAAATCATTTCAAATATTTTTTGTCACAAATAATAAATATGAAATCAAAAATCATGAAATTATTTTAAAACTGTATGTTTTTTGAAAGGACAACTCATAAAATCAAAATTTACGAGGGTTGTGCCATAATTCGTCATGTATGCGACATTGTATCAAACATTATATAATCTGTCTTACACTTATGCTTGTTTAATATGTGTTACTTTTGAAGATGTTGGAATCATTTTATGAAATTTTCTAAAAAAAAAAATAGGTCAAGTGATCTATAAGGTCGTTAGTGTATTATGGGCCAAGTAGGAATCATCCAAAATCCTTTAAAGTTTATTATTCTAGCATCATACCGAAATGTAAGGCGATTTCACCATTATCCATCCGTCATCTGTCTCACGGTCACAGTAATAATCCGAATTCAATTAAACATGTCAAAATTGCTTTTTGTTGATGCAAGATATTAAAAACCAACAAAATCGGTTCAGTAACAAATAAGTTATAGACTTTTATATATAAACAAGCTTTTTGTTATTAGTGTGTATTTATGTGATATGTGTTAGAGTGATGTATCGTACATTTTATTACAGATAGTTATTTTGTCACAAGGACTTAGTCTTTTGAAATTGGAATAATCGGCACTTTATTTTGAAAGTTATAATGAAATTTACAAACTTCCGAAAATTAACTCAAACCGCATAAATCTCAAATAACGATTTTTCGATTTTTATGTAGAAAATCTAAACATACAATTTTCCACATTAATTTTCTAAAAAGTGCATTTTATCGTATAAAAGTTAATTTTATCACTTTAATTAAATCCCCCTAATATTTTATTATTTTTAAACTAAAACAACAAAAATTGTACCAGATTCACCTGCTTCACTCCAACTAAATGTTTGTAAATATTTCATTCTTTGTTCAGAGCTCTTGTATCTACTTTGTGTATGTATGTGTATGTATGTGTAAAACAAATACAAACAAACGTATTTTAATGGATTTTATAGCTTCATTTACAAATATATTAATTTTTTTCTCCGTTAATCTTAAACAACAAAAAAGTATAAAAAACACATAAAATACCACAAGTGTGCTCCGGATTTGTTAAACATAAAAAATAGAGAAAAAAAGCGGGACATCAACACAAAATAATGTTGATCATTAAAATTGTACTCACTTGTATTATTTAAACAGGTACACTTTATTTTAGTTATTATTTTATAAAATTTTTTCTTAAAATTTAATTTGCATAATTTGACTTAAATGTAAAACTTGGCAAATGTTACTTATTCACTTATGATGGCTTCTTGTTTTTGTTTTTGGTGAAAAGAAAATATTATATACGTATGAGTTTTTATATTTAATAATTTAACTTTATGGTTAATAGTCTTTAATTTTAATGATGATCATTAAAGGAATGAATTCTTGCATTCGACAAAATTGTTAAATTTGACATAATGAATTGCGCCGAGGGGCTGCTTTGATTTTTTTGAAAATAAATCTGGAACTCCTGCTCACCTGATTGGATTTGTATTAATTTTGGATACCGATAGAAGAGAACTCTGCGTTATAACCTGCAAACTTTCTGTTGCCAAAAATTTTGTTTAGGGACTGACGATTTAAATATATTATAATAATGTAAATTTGCTTTATATGGGGGTACCTCTCCCCCTGGTCTTATGCTTCCAACATTTTGTCTGGTAAAACAGATCCTTGAGAAATTATTAGGGCCATATTTGAGAACTCTCGTTGTTATAATTTGTTTGTATGTATGTACGTAACATATAGACTTCAAAACGGTTGGGAAAATAGTTTTTCAATATTTGCATTACAGGTATATACTGCAGATATCTTTCTGAATAATTTTGGAGATTTTTGGTTTTATGCAATCGACAGGAAATTATGGAACGATAATTAAAATATTTGATGAATGCAAAAAAATCGTGAAATATAATATAAATATATTTTTTTAAGACCTCACCGGTTGATATAGGACATAACCAATATTTCGAATTGAATAAAAATCTTTGATATGGATATGGTCGTAACAACAATCAGAGAGGTGAACATAATTAAATCGGCTTAGATTTTGATTTGTTATAGAAGTATATACTTTATAGTGCCTTTGAAGGTTCTAACACACATAAAGCCAAAGTTAATTTACCACTTGTACTTTGGAGGAAAAAAACTAAAAAAACAGATTTTAATTTTTTTGTAAACGTTCCTACTGCAGGATGTGGAAAATTGACCCTGTCTTCTGCAAATATTTTTAATGAATTTCTTCCTTTAATTAACTGAATTTTCATAACAAACACCCACTTTTGATTACAGTTAGTTGTACTTATTATATTTAGACCTTTACAATCGTGTGTTTGCAATCAAAAACATTAAACCATTGACCAACCAAACTAAATTTTTCGAAAAAATTCAACACCTGTGTTTATGTCCAACATATTGTTATAATGATGACCATCACCAACCATCAACCATATCCATCCCCATATATCTATCTCATAATCATCATAAAAATAATTTTAATAACAACTTTAATTTTTCATTTTTGTTATATTTAATAACAGTCCATTTTAGTCGAAAGAGGCACCCAAAAAGAAACTTAATTTTTGTTGTATTAAACAAATATGTTGATTCAAGAAAATAATAAGAAATATTTTTGTTGTTCTTGCATTTTTTACAGTATTTTTTATTACAATTTTTGTTTTTCTTTATTATTTTTGTTGAAATTTATTAAAATTTTTATTCTTTTTATTTTGTGTTGTTCTGAAAACAGCAACTAAAAAGAAGAAAAAGACTCATTATTTTCTAATGTTTATGAAATTTTATATGTTAATTTGCGTTTGTCTGTATTTTTCTAATAGTTTTTGTTATTAGAAAAAAATTCTAACACTTGCTCATCACCATCCTCATGGCATCACATTCAATATTTCAAAAAAAAAAAAAATACTAACAATTTCTTTTTGTTTTTGTGTTGGAATTTTTATTTTGTATTTAATTTAGGCGCCAATTGACATAGGCCAGGTGGTTACTACCGTCTATTCAGGTTGGTTTATATAGTATGGGACGGAATGATTGGATGACGACTTGTTTTTAGCTGTTTGGTGTTCATAAACACTGCCAAACACTTTAGTTTGTTTATTCTGAGAAAAAATAGAAAAAAATATACTCTGATTGTTTATAAATACTATATGATTTGTTAGGAATCTTATATAGTGCAAACTGATATTTTATCTATCATTTAATTAGTTTATGCTTAAAAAATATTATCTAAAAATAATATGAAAAAAACGTTTGTATATTATGGAAACATTATTACATTTAAGGATTAAGCCAGATCTTTAGGCGAATAGTTATTGTCTGATGTAAGTCAAAGTCGAAGCAAAGTTTTTAAGCGCGTGCCCAATTTTTGTTTCTCATTCAAATTCAAAATTTATAGTGTTTCGAGTTATTTGTATTTGATTTTTCAACTTTCAAAATTTTTAGGATGTCAAGACAGCTTTTTAAATACATATCCAAAACTATTATTTCGATTTTGTTAAATTATTTATAAAAAAAGATTAAGGATAATATCTCTATCCAGTACAAGTAATATAACTTTTTTCGAAAAAGTCTCAATACTCATTTATATTTTCCTAAGACGTTTCTTTAGATAGAAAGTTTCGATCTACATTTTGTGACTAAGTCCTGACCCTCCCAAATTAACCCTTTTGAATTTTATTTTGTTCTAAAAACCCCCATCCTGAATTTTAAAAACGAAATGTAGTTATGGAGACATCAAAGTGTTTATAATTGAATCACAATTTTGGTATTTTTAATCACGTTTTCGAGAATACAAAGAAATTCATTGATTAAATTAATTAATTCTTTCAACACTTCAATTAAGAATCACAAGGTCCACTTAATCTGAAAATATCGGAAAGATATCTTTATTAATAAATATTATTGTCTTAATCGAAATTCGTAAAAAGTGGCCACAATTCATTCCTACATTTCTAAATAGTGGAAATAATTTTAAATATTTTTACTTCAAATCAATTGTTCATAATAAGGATCGAGAAAGAATAATTCTTAGCACAGGATTTTATTAGAAATTTTAACTCAAGTATTATTTCATTTTCTTTTTGATCAAGTTACGTTTGTAAAACGTGTCAATTAAATGTCAAAAAATTTACATTGTTAATCTGATTAAAATTAGTATTTTATATATTTAACAAAACCCACCTTAGTCGTACAAAAAGTAGGCCAAACATATAAAAGTCTCAAAGGTCGCCTCTTTCCAGAGCTATTAAACAGTACGGGGAGAACTTGTTCGATGATAGAAAACCTGGTTTAGGTAGAAGAAATGGTCCTCAAGATGTTTCTAAAGTCACAAAATAGAAATCTTAGTGTTTGGATTATGTGAAATGAGAAGTAAATGCTAATGCATATTTAAAAACATACAAGGCTCAAAAAGTACCCGATAGAAACGCCGCTAAAAATTTCGATTCTAAGAACGGAGCTGGGAAATTAAGTCAAGTTTTCTAAAAAATATTCTTGATGCATAATGACTAACGAAATGTTTGTTCTGGCAAATTACTGTTCGAGCAAAGTGACCGAAAAACATTAATGGAAGGTTTTCCGAAAAAGGTTCAAAATTTCATCAAACTAAAATATTTTTTTGTAA
>PYHX02000495.1:48874198-48910744 GCA_004302925.2 Cochliomyia hominivorax
GTTATTATTTATTAAATTTTTTTCTTAAAATTTAATTTGCATAATTTGACTTAAATGTAAAACTTGGCAAATGTTACTTATTCACTTATGATGGTTCTTGTTTTTTGTTTTTGGTGAAAAGAAAATATTATATACGTATGAGTTTTTATATTTAATAATTTAACTTTCTGGTTAATAGTCTTTAATTTAATGATGATCATTAAAGGAATGAATTCTTGCATTCGACAAAATTGTTAAATTGACATAATGAATTGCGCCGAGGGGCTGCTTTGATTTTTTGAAAATAAATCTGGAACTCCTGCTCACCTGATTGGATTTGTATTAATTTTGGATACCGATAGAATAGAACTCTGCGTTATAACCTGCAAACTTTCTGTTGCCAAAAATTTTGTTTAGGGCTGACGATTTAAATATATTAATAATGTAAATTTGCTTTATATGGGGGTACCTCTCCCCCTGGTCTTATGCTTCCACATTTTGTCTGGTAAACAGATCCTTGAGAAATTATTAGGGCCATATTTGAGAACTCTCGTTGTTATAATTTGTTTGTATGTATGTACGTAACATATAGACTTCAAAACGGTTGGGAAAATAGTTTTTCAATATTTGCATTACAGGTATATACTGCAGATATCTTTCTGAATAATATTGGAGATTTTTGGTTTTATGCAATCGACAGGAAATTATGGAACGATAATTAAAATATTTGATGAAAGCAAAAAATCGTGAAATATAATATATAAATTATTTTTTTAAGACCTCACCGGTTGATATAGGACATAACCAATATTTCGAATTGAATAAAAATCTTTGATATGGATATGGTCGTAACAACAATCAGAGAGGTGAACATAATTAAATCGGCTTAGATTTTGATTTGTTATAGAAGTATTACTTTATAGTGCCTTTGAAGGTTCTAACACACATAAAGCCAAAGTTAATTTACCACTTGTACTTTGGAGGAAAAAAACTAAAAAAACAGATTTTAATTTTTTTGTAAACGTTCCTACTGCAGGATGTGGAAAATTGACCCTGTCTTCTGCAAATATTTTTAATGAATTTCTTCTTTAATTAACTGAATTTTCATAACAAACACCCACTTTTGATTACAGTTAGTTGTACTTATTATATTTAGACCTTTACAATCGTGTGTTTGCAATCAAAAAATTAAACCATTGACCAACCAAACTAAATTTTTCGATAAAATTCAACACCTGTGTTTATGTCCAACATATTGTTATAATGATGACCATCACCAACCATCAACCATATCCATCCCCATATATCTATCTCATAATCATCATAAAAATAATTTTAATAACAACTTTAATTTTTCATTTTTGTATATTTAATAACAGTCCATTTAGTCGAAAGAGGCACCCAAAAAGAAAACTAATTTTTGTTGTATTAAACAAATATGTTGATTCAAGAAATATAAGAAATATTTTGTGTCTTGCATTTTTTACAGTATTTTTATTACAATTTTGTTTTTCTTATTATTTTGTTGAAATTTATTAAAATTTTATTCTTTTATTTTGTGTTGTTCTGAAAACAAGCAACTAAAAGAAGAAAAAAGACTCATTATTTCTAATGTTTATGAAATTTTATATGTTAATTTGCGTTTGTCTGTATTTTTCTAATAGTTTTTGTTATTAGAAAAAATTCTAACACTTGCTCATCACCATCCTCATGGCATCACATTCAATATTTCAACAAAAAAAAAAAAATACTAACAATTTCTTTTTGTTTTTGTGTTGGAATTTTTATTTGTATTTAATTTAGGCGCCAATTGACATAGGCCAGGTGGTTACTACCTTCTATTCAGGTTGGTTTATATAGTATGGGACGGAATGATTGGATGACGACTTGTTTTTAGCTGTTTGGTGTTCATAAACACTGCCAAACACTTTAGTTTGTTATTCTGAGAAAAAATAGAAAAAAATATACTCTGATTGTTTATAAATACTATATGATTTGTTTAGGGAATCTTATATAGTGCAAACTGATATTTTATCTATCATTTAATTAGTTTATGCTTAAAAAATATTATCTAAAAATAATATGAAAAAAAAACGTTTGTATATTATGGAAACATTATTACATTTAAGGATTAAGCCAGATCTTTAGGCGAATAGTTATTGTGTCTGATAGTAAGTCAAAGTCGAAGCAAAGTTTTTAAGCGCGTGTCCAATTTTTGTTTCTCATCAAATTCAAAATTTATAGTGTTTCGAGTTATTTGTATTTGATTTTTTCAACTTTTCAAAATTTTTAGGATGCTCAAGACAGCTTTTTTAAATACATATCCAAAACTATTATTTCGATTTTGTTAAATTATTTATAAAAAAAGATTAAGGATAATATCTCTATCCAGTACAAGTAATATAACTTTTTTCGAAAAAGTCTCAATACTCATTTATATTTTCCTAAGGACGTTTCTTTAGATAGAAAGTTCGATCTACATTTTGTGACTAAGTCCTGACGCCTCCCAAATTAACCCTTTTGAATTTTATTTTGTTCTTAAAAACCCCCATCCTAAATTTTAAAAACGAAATGTAGTTATGGAGACATCAAAGGGTTTATAATTGAATCACAATTTTGGTATTTTTAATCACGTTTTCGAGAATACAAAGAAACTTCATTGATCAAATTAATTAATTCTTTCAACACTTCAATTAAGAATCACAAGGTCCCACTTAACTGAAAATATCGGAAAGATAATCTTATAATAAATATTATTGTCTTAATCGAAATTCGTAAAAAGTGACCACAATTCATTTCCTACATTTCTAAATAGTTGGAAATAATTTTAAATATTTTTACTTCAAATCAATTGTTCATAATAAGGATCGAGAAAGAATAATTTCTTAGCACAGGATTTTTATTAGAAATTTTAACTCAAGTATTATTTCATTTTCTTTTTGATCAAGTTACGTTTGTAAAACGTGTCAAAAAAATTTACAATTGTAATCTGATTAAAATTAGTATTTTATATATTTAACAAAAACCCACCTTAGTCGTACAAAAAGTAGGCCAAACATATAAAAGTCTCAAAGGTCGCCTCTTTCCAGAGCTATTAAACAGTACGGGGAGAACTTGTTCGATGATAGAAAACCTGGGTTTAGGTAGAAGAAATGTCCTCAAGATGTTTCTAAAGTCACAAAATAGAAATCTTAGTGTTTGGATTATGTGAAATGAGAAGTAAATGCTAATGCATATTTAAAAACATACAAGGCTCAAAAAGTTACCCGATAGAAACGCCGCTAAAAAATTTCGATTCTAAGAACGGAGCTGGGAAATTAAGTTCAAGTTTCTAAAAAATATTCTTGATGCATAATGACTAACGAAATGTTTGTTCTGGCAAATTACTGTTCGAGCAAAGTGACCGAAAAACATTAATGGAAGGTTTTCCGAAAAAGGTTCAAAATTTCATCAAACTAAATATTTTTTTGTAAATTGTAATAATAATTCCAATCAAATAAAACAAAAATAAAACTGTAAGTTTAGTGGTTTCGTTTTTATGTTAAGGGTTTTTTCGATCTCACTCCTTAATCAATACAAAAATAATTGGCATAACATATTTGACTTGAAATCCTGTCTAATATATGAATAATTCATTCACAAACAATTGTCAGATATTAAAATACATTATTTACTTACACTACAGATGTTAACTTCAAAACTTGCTGATTTTTAAGTTACGACGACCTTACCTCAAACGAGCGATCTATACCTAATGGGGTCTTAAATGATTCCTTCCTGGCGGAATGACAAACTTATAACCACAATCAATAATAGTTTACTAAAATGTGTTTTTTCTGAGATTTTCTCCGATATCACCTGGTAAATTCCTTCTGTTTTACCGATTTTGCAGAAACAAAAGCAAGAAATTTCAGTAAATATATAACATTTACATAATCGTAATAATATTTTGAACAGAATATAAACTAAATAGATTCAGATTTTTTACGTGTGAATATGTGGTCCTACATGATTGCTTCTTGGTGTTGGAACTGAAAGTTTAATACAGCTCGAAGCACCACTCTGGTGATGGAGGGTATAAAATAGGAACATTTATTTTCGTTGACAAAAAAAACATATTTTGAAATATTATGACAGAATAAAAACAATGTCATAGTTTTCATAGTTGGAATGTGTGTTTTAAATAATAAAAAGTGTCAACTAATTTCGAAGATTTGTTTTGTTTATTTTTAACTAACTTGACAAAACAATTAGTACTTAATGAAAATATAGAAAATACATGTCAATAACTGTCAAATGTGAGACAATGTCTCATCATTCTCTAATGGAAACTGGCTGAATGTCGTCGCATTTTAAGAGATGACAATTTTTTGTATACTAAATAAATTGAGAATAACACTAGAAGGGCAACTTCCACAAAATAAGTGAAAGATAATGTCAATATTATTTTTGACTTATTTTTTATTTTTTGTTAAATCTACAATTAAAAATGTCGATAAAAAAATTTGTTATTTTTACAGCTGTGAGTTTCATATCTGTGTTAATCCCTTAAATAATGTAGATAAAAATATTAATTAATTTTAAAAGTTTATTTTAAAAATTTATGATAAAATTTTTTAAATAAAATAATTTATAAATGTTGTCACACAAAAATAGTTCGAAAGTTTCTGTCTTACAATTGAGCGATATTGACAACACTAAACATGTATTTTTAATTAAGTAAATGTATTTGTTCCATAACAAATAATTGATAGACAAAGAATGAATACATGCAAAATTTAGGTTTGGTGGATTTGGGGGAAACGGAAGCAAACAGACATGTCGATACTCCATTACAAGACGTATGTTGTTATTATTTAATAAAGAAATTTTGTGTCATAACAAACATTTCTCCCAAAAAAAATTTCAATATTTTTTTCTAGGACCTTGTTTGGGAGGATAATCGATGACCTCGTAATTTATAACTAACTTTTGAAAGACAGAAAAAAACTGGGATTAACAGGAAACGGAAGTTCAGTCTGTAAATGTTTCAATACATAAAATATATTAGAAAATAACATGTCACGAGGGTGTTATAACGACCCAAGAATTAGCAAATAAAACAAATATAAATCATAAGAATAATAAATTGTATTAAAATTATAGAAAAAAACTTAAACTCATGTTTCTTGTTGTAAGTGGCACATAACGTTGCGTCACAATGATTGATTAATGTCACTGGTGGTATTTTGTAGTTGTGATTTGTGCCCTCTCTTTTATTTTCATTTGTTTTTTCCTATTTCTAATTAAAACGAATATTTGAGTTAAGTGAAGCATGTAAATGTTGAAAATAACTAAGGGAAATTATATGTGCCACCAAATGTCGCCACTTTTGGTAACTTTTTGTAGCAAAAGAAAATAGAAAATTAGGAAAAATATATTTGAAGATGATTAGACAAAAATTAATAGTCAACACGTTCTAGTTAAGTAATTTAATAAAATATTTTAAATGAGTCATTGTCTGATAATTTTCTATATTTCGCAGAATATTGATAGACGACAATTTTTGCAACAATACAAAATTAAGTTACACAAATTCATAATGAGAATTAAATTTTCTAACCGAAAAATTACTAAATATTATTTATTAAATGAAATTTAAAATGGAGAATTTATCGAATTCTTTTAATATGCGAATTTATTAAAAATCTTCTATAAATCTACAATTGAATTGAATTGAGAAATTATCGAAAATTTTCCTGAACTGATAATTTATCTCAAATTGTCTATAAATTAGGAATTTTATTTGAATTAAGGATTTATTGAAAATTGTCTTTGAATTGAGAATTTATTGTCGAAAATTTCTCTGATTTAAAAATTTATCGAAAACTTTGTCTGAATTGAGAATTTATATTAATTATTCTCTGAATTGAGAATTTATCGAAAACTTTCTATGAACTGAGAATTTATCGAAAATTTTCTGTGATTTAAGAAAATATTGACATTTTTCACTGAATTGAGAATTTTCGAGAATTTTCTCTGAATTGATTATTTATCGAAAATTTTCTAATAATTGAGAATTTATTGAGTATATTTAGAATAGAGAATTTATCGAAAATTGTCTATAAATTGCATATGTCTCGAATTTTTTCTGAATTGAGAATTTTTCGAAAATTTTCTCCGAATTCAGAACAATCGAAAATTTTCTATAAATTGATAATTTTTTATAAATTAAAAATATGTCGAATGTTTTTTAATAAATTTATCTAGAACTTATAGATTTTTTTATAAATCGAGAATTTATCGAATCAATGGAATATTTTTCTTAAAATTGAGAATTAAAGTTTTATTACATTGGATATGCTAAATCCTCTATAAATTAGGAATCTCTCAAATAAATTTCCATAAATTATAAATTTAGCGAAAATTTATCGAGAAATTTGACATATTTTTATTAATTTATCGCAAATGTTCTATTAATCAAAAATTAATCGAAATTTTTCCTCCAAAAATTTAAATTTTCCATAAATGATCAAATATTTTTTCAATTTGATAATTTATTGAAAATTTTCGTTAAGTAAAATTTTTGTTCATTTTTTCTTAATAGAAATTTTAACTGAATTTGTCTTTATGTAGAGAATTTGTCGAATTTCGAACCTCATTCTAATAACAGAAACAAGAAGTGTGAAGTACAATTAGAATCAGATAGATGAGTTAATCCCAATTAGAAGTTTTCTATCAACATTTATTCTCAAACTTACTCGTAGATGGCGCCAAAACAAATTTCATCTGTACTTAATTTCTTCTTTTGGACCAATAAAAACAATAAACCAAAACAAGTAAAAGCCATAGTCGGTCAAGTCCGACTATTTAATACCTACAGCACATTGTTGGTTATTAATGGTAGCTAACAAAAATAAATGATCGACCCTCGTATAAATATATTTTATAATTTGTGCTTAAGAGTGCAGTATATTATAGTACTAATATATACACATGTAGCATTTTTGAGCTTTAAAAGGGCCTCTTTTTCGGGGAAGATAATATAGGAGTTAGAGGAAATTATTAACCGACCCTCGAAAAATTTCTTACATCGACTATTGCTTATATTTATACTAATTTGAGAAATTCCTTAACACAATTCCAACGTATATGTGAGATTTGATCTCTTCAAAGGGATATTTTTAAGGGGAGTTGTGAAACAATAAACCGATCCTCGTTTAATTTGGTACATGTTTTAAGAATATTATTAGACTTATTTGTGCCAAATTTCGTTTAATACCTTTATATTCAGGACTTTTGTGACCCTAAAACCCCGTTCGGGAATAAACATTTATATGGGGGCTAGTTAAAATAATGAACCCATTTTCACCAATTTAAATAGGCATCGTCCTTGAACCAAACTAATGACACGAGCCAACTTTCGACCTGCAGTTTGTTCGGACGGACATCGTTAAATCGTCTCAGAAAGTGATTCTGCAAAGTTTCATCATCTTCAAAACTGCGACCTGCATTTTGTTCACAAGATTTACATGGACAGTCAGCCGGTCGGATATAGTTAAATCAGCTCATAAAGAGATTCTAAGTCTAACTTATAAGTGGTGGTAGCAATTTTTTTCTGTGCGTTACAAACTTAAGCACAAACGCATTATACCCCAACCACCTATGATCAGTCTGAAAATTAAAATTGGTTGTAAGTTTTGAAGTGTTAAAGAAAAATTCTAGATCAGCATCCGGTGATCATTGATAAAAACAAAAAAATGGAAATTCCCCGATATCGTCATCATTTGCATATTTCGAAATTTTGTAAACAATTTATTTTCGTAACCTTCGGTAACATTTCAAATCGTTATTTATCCATAAATTGTCCTTTTATGAAGGTTAATCAAACAAACTGTGGATCTAAGCATTAAACCATAATCAGTTTCTGTATTTGTATTAACAATAAACACAAAAAAACAACAAACATACAACCATATCACACATCGCCTTATTGTGAAATAACAACAATAAAATATACACAGGACGGGAGAGAGAGAAAAACCGCCAACAGTAAAATAAAAATCTGATGATCAACAGAAATTGCTTATGTTCCCTTTGACACAATAACTAAAAATAATAAAAAATAACAACAAAAACGGTGAAAACGAGAAAACATTTAATTTGTATTTGTTGCATACACCAACAACAACAACTGCAAACAAGACAAAATTTCATCAATCTATATATTCATCCATACGTCCACCTATCCGCCATATAATACATTTATGACAGTACGAAATATCACGCATGCAACATGTCAAAAACAATGTTTTTGTTTTTCATCTCTTTTTCTTTGTTTTGTTTTATTTGTTGCCTTTTTTTGACGATCAATGAGAACGATGATCATACGAATAATGATCATGATGACCGGCGATTGTAATTTTGAATACAAAAATTTCGCATCTAAATGACATGAACTCAAAACAAAAAGAAAACATAATAAAAAGAGATCTCTGTTTACAGAGGATCAATGACAAAGAACTCGAAAATTAAAAATAAAATTGATAATGCCGCGTCACAACAGCATCGGTGGCATTGACAGGAACCAAGAAAAATCCATATAGAATGATGCAAGAAACGTGTGCTCACGCAAAAGGATTCTTGGAAAAGAAATACTAAAATAATGACAATAAATACAACAACAGACTTATTTTTATTGTTGTTAAGGAGTAGAAAAGAACGAGATACAAAAATCACACTCCAGTGAGAGGATGAGGAAAACAATAAAATTATTTAAAGGATTTTAAAGTTTGTTGATGAAAAAAGTTAGACTTTGGAAATCATAATTGTTGAGCGAAAAGCGGTGCATGTTTTAAAACGACTTTAATTAATTAGAGATAAAATGTTACACATAAATTGGAATAAGTCTAAAGTGGTTGTTATTATGTATCAAGTTAAACAGAACTTGATTTAATGATGGTAGTTCAGTGTATAATAAAGGGTTGATCGGTCAAAAATTCGCCATCTCATATCTTAAATACCACCGAAATTCTTATATTAAAAACGTTTACATCAATGGATTCTGCCAGTAAAGCCCTATGTAAAACATCGTTGCAGGGTGCAACAAGGCGAAAATTCTAAAGTTATAAAATGATCTAATTTGTATTTGTGCTTCGGCGAAAAAACTTTACCAAGATATATCAAAAAGTTAAAATTGAAATTTCGAAGTCCAATATTTGTTTAACCGAAACGATGTTTTTATATATCGCGGAACAAATGAAAAATCTATATCGTTTTTAGACCCTTCAATACAAGTGGTCATGAGGGTATATTTATTTTGTTATTCCGAGTTTTAGATGATTAAAAGGAATCATCTAAATCACTTTGCATTAAGTGAAAAACTGAGTAGAATAAGCTTTGTCATATGTCTGTTATTAAGACGCTCACATCCAACGTGATTGAAGTAGCATCTTGAAAATTTACTCTTTTATTTACTATTATGCTAGGATTTTTCTATTTAAAAGCATCAAATTAGAACAATAATTTGCCAATATTTGACATAACCTCGAAATTCCAACATTTATTTCCCTACATTTTTCCGTAAAAACAAATTTGAATTTAAACAGAAAACAAATAGTACAAAACAGCTACATATATATGTTTCATACTTAGCAGTGAACTCATTTTTGTTTTCACTTCTATCATTTCTCCATGAAATTTCATAAGATTCGGGTTAACTATTCGAAAGATTCGAGATTTAATTCCAAATTTAATTTTCCATATGATAATTTGTATGTTGTTCGCCAAAGTGGGGTGAAGAGCGGCGGAAAAATTTGTATAAGAGAAAGTATAGCGAATATCTAGGTAACTTAACAGTAATAAAGATATCTCGCATGCTCAAATTTGATCTTTCTTTAAAAATCTGGTAATCAAAATCTTCCATCATAAGAACCCTCAGCAACATATTGATCAGTCAAAAACTTTTTGTAAAACAGTAAATGGAAAATTGTGGTTCATCCGCAGTTACATCCCAGACATTATACCTTTTGACTGCCAGTTGTTTCGGACGATGCACAACGTCTTTACAGGAACCCCATTCTTACAAATTGAGCAATAAAGTACGATTATGTGCCCTTTTCTTGTGTTTTTAATGTCAATCGAACCAATACATTTACAATTTTATAAGTTTTACATGTTCCTAAAATCCGAGTAGAACCATTTTTAGAAAAAAAGATTCTGCATTTGAGTTTCTCTCTTATTTTTTAGGGCGTAACGTTCGAGTTCAAAAAGCCAATAATGAAATGTCTTACAGAGATTGTTAAATCTATTTTAATAAGAAAAATTAAATTATAAAAATGGATTGGGACATCAAATATAGAAGAAATGATTAAACAATTTTCGCTAAATAACTATGTACATGTATGTACATTTATCAAGCCATAAAAAGGGGTCTGTCCTACCAGATGTTACTCAATAAATGTTTTTTAAGGCATATAAGGCCTAAGTTATTTTTATTGGCCATTGGTTCCCGGTACAATCTTGTGCATTCTATGGATACCAAGATACTAACATCATTGCCTTTCATCGCACCTCATTATTAAAAATTCTGATTTAATCTAATTGACTATGAAAAAGTAGTTTGAAACTGAACTGGGCACCTTCGAATATCTCGAATATTAAATATGCTTTAAAATATTAAGGATACAAATTATAGTTTAAGGGTGGTTGGATTAATTTTTTTTGGACCTAATCGTCTCAGATTTTAATGGAAGATACATACGTAATGAATGTTTCTATTGCTTTTAAAACGGCACAATTCAATAAAATCTAGCATATGATTGATCTAGATATTTTGAATTATTTAAAAGGACTTTATTTTCCAATAATTTGCTTCTTTTATTGTCATATGTGTTAAGATCATACAACATATGCACATAATCCAATCCAATAAACTGTTCTTTTTCCCCAAACTTTATTATATTTACTTTCTTTGAGGTAAATCTACGCTATAACAAAATTATCGGAGTATAATTTTCTTAAGAAGTCCTTTATTTTCATATGTAACATGTTTGTTTATATTTTTGTTTTATTGGCGTCTATCTTTATTACAGTTGTTGTTGTTATATTTCATAGGAGGATTTTTACTCGTTTATCACACGTCTGTTTTAAGGTGTAACGAATCCATCAAAAACTAAAATTTAATTAATTGTGTTACGACTTTTTTCATATTCTTTTGATCTTTTTCCTTTTACTCTTTTCGAGCATATTTTTCTCGCTTAAATATTGTTTTAGTCGATGAAGAATGTGTTGTTTGTATGATCAATTCATATTATAAAATGATTTGGTATCTCTGCTGTTGTTCTCTATCCTCCTAGAGAAGATAAAAATAAAAGATATCAAATATTAGCCGACATTACATGTTGTTTACATGGGGTTTGAGACTGCGCGATTACGCACGCCTAGAGTTCCTCATCAATTCTCTATCTCTCACACTTGCAATGTAACAATTAAAAGTAATATTTCTTTTTTATGGCCGATCACCGTCACAATCACCATCTTTTTTTATTTATTTATTCAATTTCATTTTATACCTGTTAAAAAAATCTGTCTTTGATTCTATAGGACTGAGAGAAAAACAGCAAACAACAAATTGGTTGATATATATTTATTATTTGTTTAAACTCTCAGCCTCCGCTTTTGAATCGATCATCGTCATTATTATTTTTTCTTACTCTCCCTCATTCTCATATGTTGTGGGAAAAATCGGCATTTGGGAAAATTTGTGGTCTTTGTAGACATTAATTTTATTAAGATTCCAGCGTTTAAACTTTATTATTATTTTATTTTTTTTTGAGATGTATTTAAACATTGATTGATTTGTCACTATTTATTATGAAGGAATTTTTCGAAAATTATTAATTAAAACTTTAAGCGCCCTTTAAAAGGCATTAAACGTTTGTTTTTCTTGTTTGTTCTGAATAATTAAAATTGGAAATAGAAATGCTATTGAAATAATTTCAATACAATTTTATTTTCATTTATAACGAATCATTTTGTTTGTTGTAAATTTGATCAAAATTATTGACGAAACGAAAGTATTTTCAAAAGAGTTCTTGTTCAGTTTTAGTTCAGTTCATTATCAGTTCTTGTTCAGTTTTAGTTTGGTTCTAATTCAGTTCTATCTCAAATCTAGTTCGGTTATAGTTCAGTTACAGTTCAGTTCTTGTTCTATTATAGTTTAGTTCTAATTCAGTCCTATTCTAGTTCAGTTCTAGATCAGTTCAATTATAGTTCAGCAGACTGGAGACATCGTTTCGTTTGATAGAGCAACGAATGATAAACTAGTATATTTCACAATTTTCATGCAACGCCCGGCTACATGAATCAAAACCGGTTTTAGCTCCACAACTTATATTCCAACATTGCCTCGTCTGACTACCACAGGCTTCGATTGATACAGAATCCCCTTATTAAAATATGGGTAATTGAATAAATTCTTTCTTAATACATTTGTCATGGAATTCACCAGAAAGATGGAAGAGAAATACTGTATAATGACGAACAACTTCATTAATTCAATACCTGTTAACGTCTTCCTGTTCTGTTTAACATTTCAAAAATGTGACCAAATATCATAAACCTTGATCCACTATATAGAAAAAATTATAGCCAAAAATATGACACAGTCTGTATGTAGAAATGAGTGACGTAATGGGATTATTGCCTTTCATATGTTTGTGGTATGTGTATTGAAGATAAGTCTTCAAAGTTAATATTGATGTAATGATTATGTATGTAATCAAAATTGAAAATTGTGATGTTCAAGTTGTTTTTTTTTCGATCCGAAATAGTTATTTATCATATGAAAGAACTTTTAAACTTAATTAAAAAAAATGAAGAACATACTTCTTAGAGAAATGAAAAGACAATTCCGAAATACAAAGCTACAATCGTTATTTATTATGAAGCCGGCATAATATTATTTACTTTTCTATCAGAAGTTATTTTTATATAACTAAAATTTTGATATAAGACAAAATTCACAAATCCATGCATCTTATAACAAATCCATTCCACCCATTTTTGTAAAAAGAACGTACTTAAGCTTATTTAACAAATAAATTAACGTAAAATCAACAATTTTAAATACTTGATAAAGCAAATTAAGATATGATCTTATTATTTAAATAACTTAAGGAAAAAAAGACAAATAAAATCATAAAAAGAACAATAACAAACACTTAATAATAATGAAAACAACGACTGACAAAAAGAATCAAGAATTTTTTTCTTTATAAAAACGGAAGAAAATTTAATGAAATACTCTTAAGATTTTCCTTGGAAAAAATAAAAGAAATAATAAAATTAAGACTTGTGTTGGGCCCCCTTAAGAAATATTAAAGAAAAAGAATCTAACAAATTAGCCAAATTGAAAAAGTCTACAAAAGAATTTTCAAAAAAAAAAAAATACTCAAGACGTTAAAAAGGAAAAAATGGCAAAAGGACATGCAACATAAAAATACAAATAAAGATATTTTCAACAAAAATTACAGAAAAAAAGCTTTAAATGTTTAACAACAGAAGCTAAAGAAGAAAATACAACAAAAATACAAATAAAACAATTGAAATAAAATCCGCGATGGTAATCCGCAATTTTTACGGCTTTTAGAAAAAAATAAAATAAAAATATAAAAGTAAAATAATAGAGTAGGGAAAACGCTTTAAATGATGATGTCCTTGTTGATGATAAATTATAAAAAAACAACAATTTGTTGAAATAATAAAAAATGTATATATAAAACAAGAGACAGACAGACAAACAGCAACAATCTGCGTGTTATAACATAACGATAACAACAAAATATCTGCTTCCATCCCCAAACAACGATTTCATCACATGCAAACCAGCTAGAAATCACATTGATGTCTATAGAGGGGGGTAATACAGCTCATGTTTTTTTCTTCATCCATTTGACAAGTTGTCTATATGACCCCACTTGATTTTAATTTCAACTGATGGTATTTTGTTAAAGCAACGCGTAATTTTTTTCCATTATTTATTGTTTGTATTTCCCTCTTGTTGTTGTTTTTTTTTTTTATTCTTTTTTCTCAACTCAGTTTACATTCAATATATTCTCACGAGCTCAATCAAAATGTCGTTGCGGCCATATCCTTTTCCCTTCATTTGTTCCTTCTTCCTGGTTTTATATATTTTATAATTTTCATCTGTATTAGTATGGGAGCAGGATGTTGATGTTTTCATTTTACTTTTACTCAAATTGAAAAGTGTTTTTTTATGTGATTTTCCCCCACAGTACCAACATTGTTAGGCTGACAACTTTATTGCGAAAAAATTATTCACGATATGGAAATTTTAGCGATTGATGTGATTCCCTTGTATAGATTAAAGTGCAGAGATGGGCAAGCTGTTTTAAAAAGAGGAAAATTTTGATTTTTTTTAATAGAAATTAAATGTTCCAACCGAAAATTTTCAACACATAGTGATTTTGTTGAATTTTTATTAAACCTGAATTTAAGGAACATTTTTTATAAATGGGGAACTAAACAGACTTTAAACTGTATCCAAAATTTTTTTAACTTAAGAATATATCGAAACTTTCCTATAAATTGTTAATTTTCTATAAATCGTCAATTAACTAAAGCGAGAATTTATTGAAAATATTTTATAAAAGGAGAATTAATCGGAAAATTTCAATAAATTGATAATTTGTCAAATTATCGAAAATTTTCTACAAATCGTAAAATTATCGAAAAATTTCTATAAATCGTCAAATTATCGAAAATTTTTTATAAATCGTCAAATCATCGAATTATCGAAAAATTTATTGAAAAATTTCTATAAATCGTCAAATTATCGAAAATTTCCTTTAAATCGTCAACTTATCGAAATTTTAAATCAATTTATCGAATTTTATTTTTAAATTGTCTAATTATCGAACATTTTCTATAAATCGTCAAATTATCAAAAAATTTCTAGAAATCGTAAAGTTATCGAAAGTTTTTAATAAATCGTAAGTTTATCGAAAATGTACTATAAATCGTATATTTTTCGAAAATTTTTCACTAATTCGCGAATTATCTATAAATTCGCGATAAATTCAAATGAGGAAATTCATTTTCTTTGAATTGAGCATATGACGATCATTTCCTCTAAGACGATTATAAGAAGTAAAAAAAATAGGTTTTTGGATGTATTTATCGAAATCTTCCAGAAAATTTCGTATTTATCGGATATTTGCACAACTCTGTTAAATTATGTGAATATTTTTATTTTTTTTAGAAATTGAAATGTACCCTTGTGGCCTTATCACTTCATTGCTTTTACAAAAAAAAATTATATATTTTTTCGCAATTTTTTCCTCACCGTTTTTTATGATTTAAAAATTATTTTTTTCACAGAGTAAACAGGGGCAACTGGTTTATAAAAACACGGGTGCAAGTATCACAACACTAGAACAACAAAAAAAAGCGCGAGTTTTCCGTTCAAGTGAGTACCCGTTGTTATTGTAATTGCTGTTGTTGCTCTGGGAGAGGATAATGATTATATTTTCCTTTTCGGTTTGTAAACCATTTATTTGTTGTTCTTGTTGTTGTATTGTAATCTGCATGTGTTACATGTGATATTACACCCTTGTAATAACATGATACTCAGCTTAAACTGATGATATAGATTTTATTTCCCGAAACCCTGCCTCTCATTTCAAATTGGAAAAAAATTATGAAATGTTGATTTTTTCATTATTGTTTTATAAATATTTTTCCCATTTTTTTGTTGTTACTTTTTCAATTTTCCTATAGAGTGTGTGTATGTTATTGAAAACAGTGTATTCAATGTTGCGTGTCTTTGGGCTGATATTTTATTTACAACAAACAAAATAAAATATTGTTTGAGTACATCCTGTATTAATCGCTTTCCTGTTTGAAAAAATATATTTGTGTATGTGTGTTTTCTTTTTTCTTTTCATTTACAGGACAAACCAATTTAGTGTCCTTTGTAATGTTTACTAACGTGTTAAAAGCTCATGTATTTCCCCCTTCTCGTGTAAGTTTGTTATATTTTTATAAAAAATATTTTTTGCCATAAATCTGCTTTGTAGAATTTGTTTCATGTACAACTGAAAATTGTGAAATGTATTAATCTTTATAGATAAATGTCCTTTAAGTTATTATATTGCATGTTTTGTAAAAGTATATAGAGATAATGTATTTGTAACCTTTTTTATTTCAAGAAATTTTTCGTAATTTACAAAATTAAGCAATAATTATCGCCTGAAAGCAAATTTATTGATAAATGTGTATATCAAAAATTTTCAATAATACAGTCTTTTTTCTACAAATAGAAGATTCATCGAAAATTTTCTGTACATATTCGATAAATCTTCTATTTATAGAAAATTTTCGATAAATCTTCTATTTATAGAAAATGTTCGATAAATCTTTTATTTATAGAAAATTTTCGATAAATCTTCTATTTATAGAAATTTTCGATAAATCTTCTATTTATAGAAAATTTTCGATAAATCTTCTATTTATAGAAAATTTTCGATAAATCTTCTATTTATAGAAAATTTTCGATAAATCTTCTATTTATAGAAAATTTTCGATAAATCTTTAAATTCGATAATTTATAGAAAATTTTCGATAAATCTTCTATTTATAGAAAATTTTCGATAAATCTTCTATTTATAGAAAATTTTCGATAAATCTTCTATTTATAGAAAATTTTCGATAAATCTTCTATTTATAGAAAATTTTCGATAAATCTTCTATTTATAGAAAATTTTCGATAAATCTTCTATTTATAGAAAATTTTCGATAAATCTTCTATTTATAGAAAATTTTCGATAAATCTTCTATTTATAGAAAATTTTCGATAAATCTTCTATTTATAGAAAATTTTCGATAAATCTTCTATTTATAGAAAATTTTCGATAAATCTTCTATTTATAGAAAATTTTCGATAAATCTTCTATTTATAGAAGATTTTCGATAAATCTTCTATTTATAGAAAATTTTCGATAAATCTTCTATTTATAAAAAATTTTCGATAAATCTTCTAATTATGGAAAATTTTCGATAAATCTTCTATTTATAGAAAATTTTCGATAAATCTTCTATTTATAGAAAATTTTCGATAAATCTTCTATTTATAGAAAATTTTCGATAAATCTTCTATTTATAGAAAATTTTCGATAAATCTTCTATTTATAGAAAATTTTCGATAAATCTTCTATTTATAGAAAATTTTCGATAAATCTTCTATTTATAGAAAATTTTCGATAAATCTTCTATTTATAGAAATTTTCGATAAATCTTCTATTATAGAAAATTTTCGATAAATCTTCTATTTATAAATTTCGATAAATCTCTATTTAGAAATTTTCGATAAATCTTCTATTTATGAAAATTTCGATAAATCTTCTAATTATGGAAAATTTTAGATAAATCTTCTAATTATTGGAAAATTTCGATAAATCTTCTAATTATGGAAAATTTTCGATAAATCTTCTAATTATGGAAAATTTTCGATAAATCTTCTAATTATGGAAAATTATCGATAAATCTTCTAATTATGGAAAATTTTTCGATAAATCTTCTAATTATGGAAAAATTTTCGATAAATCTTCTAATTATGAAAATTTTCGATAAATCTTCTAATTATGGAAAATTTTCGATAATCTTCTAATTATGGAAAATTTTCGATAAATCTTCTAATTATGGAAATTTTCGATAAATCTTCTAATTATGGAAAATTTTCGATAAATCTTCTAATTATGGAAAATTTTCGATAAATCTTCTAATTATGGAAAATTTTCGATAAATCTTCTATTTATGGAAAATTTTCGATAAATCTTCTAATTATGGAAAATTTTCGATAAATCTTCTAATTATGGAAAATTTTCGATAAATCTTCTAATTATGGAAAATTTTCGATAAATCTTTTATTTATAGAAAATTTCCGATAAATCATATATTATAGAAAATGTCCGATAAATGTTCTATTTATAGAAAATTTCCAATAAATCTTCTATTTATGCAAATTTTTCGATAAATCTTCTATTTATGGAAAAATTTCCGATAAATCTTTTATTTATAGAAAATTTCCGATTAATCTTCAATTTATGGAAAATTTTCGATAAATCTTATATTTATAGAAAATTTTTGATAAATCTCTTATTTATAGAACATTTTTTATAAATTCCTAAATTTTAGTTAATGTTTTGATAAATTTTTCTATTTTTTCGGAGCGAAGGATTTATAGAAATTTTCGAGATTTCGCTCTTTTTCAAAAACTTTTGAGTTATTTATTTTTCTGCAGCAATCTCACTAAAGTTTCTTCCGTTTTTTAATTTTAATTTTCCCATTAATTCCTAATTTACATTCAAGCTGCTAATTGGTGTCTTTGTGAAATTAGCAACTTTGCTTTTAAACATTTTAGTTTCAAAATAAATCTCTCATTTAAGAAATTTCCCAACAATTTAGTTAACAAATTATGTTTATTATTATAAAAATGGAAAATACGAGAGAAAACAGAATAATATAATAAAAATATATTTTAAATATGTATAATGATGATGTTGATGATGACGGCGACAACGATGACTCTGACGATCACATTTTCACAATGGATCACAATGACCCAATTTGCATAATTTTTGTCTCATAACCTTAAAAATAAAATATAAAAACATTTTTCTTCCGATGAACGACTAGTTTGAAAGAAGGGAACCCAAAAGAAGGCTCCCTCACCAAAATAAAACTAACATCAATTTATCTCTATCATGTCACAAAAAATTTCCCACCGAATATTAATTTTATTAACATAAAATATAATTATTATCACCATATTTTGTGTGGCATATTTAGTAACAACTCCAAACACTTAAGTAACCACCTCTGTCTCACTTAAGCGTTGGCAAGTGAGGTGTACATCCCCAGTCAGTCTGTCAGAGTGAGAGAGACATTTGCATATGTATAAATGATAATAAAACCCCTAAGAAAAAGACGCAGTTTGTATTTAACTAATTTCATTTCAGTCGTTAATCCATTTTAATTTTATTCATATCGTCAACGTATTCTTCTTCTATTTAATTCATTTTTCATGACGACAATTTTATTTTTCATATTCTAAAATTGTATGTTTTATGTGAAATTATTTGAATTCAAGAGTCTCTAATAATTCATCCCTGCTCTATTTTATATTTATTTCTTTTTATTACAATTAATGTAGAAATATCCGTCAACAGCATTTATCGTTGTTTTATGCTAATTTGTTTTTATGTTTTTTGTTGTTTTTATTAACTTAATTGTTTTTGTTGTTGTTTTTTCTACACAGTGTCATCATTATCTTGCAAGTGTCTTCTAGCAGGTTGCTCAAGTGTATCTGATGGGTCAGTTTTAAGTATTATAGTTTAGCGTGCTTGTGTGTATGTGTATTGTAAACTCTACTACTAACCACTTCCAACACAAACAACCTGCCTGTCAGTTTGATGCCTTTGTTGATAAGAATCTTAGTTTTTTTTCTTTTTGTGTGTTTTTTTTTAGTTTTAACTTGGTCTAATAATTGTGATGTAATATAAATTTGGGCTGGTATTTTATGACATTATACGCTTTTTGGTTTTAGCGTAAAATAATGACATTTTTACTCTTTTTGTCTTTTTTATTCAGTTTCAAACAGGAAATTTAAAATGTTTTAATTAGATGGTGATGGATTTTTGTCCCATTATGGTTGAATCGTAGAAAAAGGTGAAAGTTTTGAATGATCACTTTTAAGAAATGTGAAATAGAGTGAATTTTGTATTAAATATTGTTAGTGATATTTTTTCTTAATTAGTTATAATAATTTATTTAAATTAAAAAAATAAGACAAAATCAAATAATTCAGTAGTTTTGATAAAAATATCTTCAAAGTTATCATAATTTGAGTTTTTTTAATTAAGAAATAATTTTAACTGAACGAAGTTAATTACAGGTTTTATTTATTTAGCATAAGTCATAAATATTTTTCGAAAATTTTTTCAAAATAAAAAATATATTTTCTACAAATAGAGAATTTATCGAAAATTATGCAACAATGGAGAAAAAATCGAAAATTGTCTACAAATTGAAAATTGTTTCAAAATCAGGAATTTATCAAATTTTTTATCCAAATCAAAAATGTATAAATGGAGAATTTACTAGTTTTTATGAATTTTATAAATTTATCATTTTCAAAATATTTTCTATAAACAGAAAACGTCACCATATGAAAACAAATAATCGAAAAATTTATCAAAATAAAGAATCTTTAGCAAGACAAAACTTGTTTAAAAATTTAGAATTTACCTACAAACAGAGATATTATCAGGAATTGTGTATAAATCGAGAATTTATCGAAAGTTTCCATAAACGAATATTTACTAAATTGAGCCATAATTGAGAATATGTTAAAAATTGCCTTTAGATCAAAAATCGTCTCTAAATCAAGAATTTATTTATAATTTTCTCTGAGTCGGAAATTCATAAAAAAGTCTATAAATGGAGTAAATTCTCCAGATTTTGTATGTATACTATGAATGGAGATCTTGTGAATGTTAAAAATTTCTGCAAATCGAAATTTATCGAAAACCTTTCGATTTGGCTTTCATCATTATCACTTATGTAGCGCCGTCATGATGTTCTATTGCTATCAAGAGCATATATTAGAAACAATCAGAGATCACGAATGGAACTACATACAGTCCAAACGGATTCACAGGATACACTGCAGTCACACTGGGTCTTTAGTGCCAACTCCATGCAGTGGAAAATTGTATCCAGGTATTTACCCGAAACCGATACTACGAATGTCGTAAGTAAATACTCACCAAACATTAATACTTCTCAATCTTGTTAATTAGTAGTGGCCAGCACCCCACTGCTTATAATTATCAATTTTATCAATAATATGAAACAGGAGTCGAGAAGTAAATAGGCTTAGAAGAAAAGACGTGCGGATGTAAATGATATAAGAATAAAACTGTGTATTTAGTATTATCGTATCGCTTCAGATTTCCAAAAATTAACTTTAAAATTTGTATTCCCAAATTTATTCAAAATATGTTCCGTAACTGGATAACAAAATAAATACCATACAAAATTTAAAACTTTTATCTTAACGGGTTTTGATAGTGTTCCAAAGTGGGTATTGACTATCGCCGATGCTATATAGAGATAAGCATTTTTTTAGATTATTGCTCAAATTTCTCTCACTGTATTTCCCTGCAATGCTAAGCGACTACATACATTTTGTTTTAAATCGAGCATTTGTGGAAAATTTTCTCTAAACCAAGTATTTATAAAAATTTTACATAAATCGAAGAATTTCTACATATCGAGAACTTCGAAGTCAAGAATTCATATTAAGGGAAAGTATTTTTCAAATTGAATTTATCTAAAATTTTCTTTTATTGAAAATAAATTTTAATTGAAACCTCGTCTCCAATAAGACTTCAATTATGTTTTAGTTTCTTTAAGTCATTTGAAATTCTTCTTTTTTAGAGAAGTAACAATAGGAGGACAAGTGTATTTCCAATCAATTTTATCCTTGAAATACGAAATCTATTAAATGAACATTTAATAATTTCTATTAGTTTTTCTTCATTTGATTAATGAATTTCTATTATTTTCAATAAATAAATAAATGTTGGCGTCAGCAAATGATCTAGACTCTAGACTCAACAATTGTCCTTCAAAAAATCATTATTAAATCATAGAAAATCATAGACGTTCTATAAAAGAAAATCTATTGTCAATAGTTAATGACAGTCATTATAACAACCATTGGACCATACAACAGGGAAATACAACAAAAGATTTAGTTCTTTTTTATATCTAAAACATTTTTTAATGAAAAAAACTGACAGTTCGTCAAAAGATTTGTGAAGAATTAAAATAACACTTGTATGTGTTCTATATGATTATTTTTGTTGTTATTGTTGTTCATGTAATACAAATCAAATGTCCCAGTAGAAAATTATAGGTTCAGTCACATTCTGAGCCCACTTTTCCTTTAAAATGGGTGTTTTTCAAAAGGTATGAGAGATTGTTTGTGTGTTAGTAATTTAATGTGATTTGAGAGAGAAGAGCCCTGTCATTAGCGACACCAAGTCTTAAAGGTGTTTTTTTTCTGTAGGTATAATACAATGGACTCACTTGCTTACTATTAGCCCCTCAAACATCATACATCATTTTTTGTAAGTTGCATGTTCTTTTACACACACACACACATTCACTTAATAGTATTCGTTATGGTGTTACAAAAATTGTGTCATTTTAACAAAACATCACTACAACATGTGCATTTTTAAGGATTTTAATTATAATGATTTTCATTGTCATTCGGATTTATTTAGTTTTTCTTTTTTCTCTTTTTCCAACTTCTGATATTGACTTTGAGATTATGCCGCCTTCTTTAATAATCTGTTTTTTTAACTTGTTTTTGTTCCTGTTCATTTCACCTTTAATGTTATTGTTGTTGTTGATTCTTCATATGTTGGACAAGATTTGTCATTTTTTTTTGGATTATTGTCCTTAAAGCAATTTGCTGTGAAGTGTATTATTATTTTCTCTTACCTTTTTTTAAATATTTAATTGTGAGAATTGTGTGTTTAACAGGTTCTCCAGGTATTTAATAAGAAGGGCCCGTTGTAACTTGACTTTAAAAAAGTCCTTTCTTAATCCTGTTTAGTTAAGGAAAGTAAGAAAACACACTTATGATTTTTTGCTGACTTTAATTTTAAAATTCTTATAGATTATTTTTTGAAGATCAGATATGTGATTGTCATTCCATTTATTTTAGGGGCTTTTTGAGTAAGGAAAATACACTGGAAAAAATATATATTATAGTTTTGAAATATGAATTTAAATTATACGAATTACTGTTTAAAGTTATATAGTTCAAGGGTCCAGCCGTAAATGCACTACGGAAACCTTTAATCATGGTTTCCATCGACCAAAGAACCTACACAAAAATCGCACTGTGGTATTGTCTTTCATGCAGGGATCCATGCAAAAAATATAGTTTTAACAACTGCACATTGGATTTACACCCTGATATATTCAATAGCTTTCCTGTATGTATTTATAGTCGTTATGGCTTTGTACACCATCATTTAGATAGCGCTGTCCAAGACTGCATGCATATATTGGACACAATCAGAGATCACGAATGGATAAGGATTAACAAGAAACACTCCAGTCACATACGATATTTAGCACCAACTGCATGCAGTTTCAAATTGTATCCAGGTATTTACTCGAAATCAATACTAGGAATGCCGTAAGTTCTTACTCACCAAACATAATGACTTCTCAATATTATTAATTAGTGAGTGGACAGCACCCCACTGGTTATACCGTCAAACTGTTTGAAAAACTACAAAGAGAATTTTATCAATAATATGAAACAGGATTCGAAAAGGAGTTGGAAGAACGATTTTTTTCGTTTCTTTAGTGTAGGAGGAAATCAGTGCGGAACTACATAAAACTGTGTATTTAGTATTTTCGTATCCGTCAGATTTCGAAAAAAGAACTTTTAAATTTCGATTTCCAAAATTATTCAAAATAATGTTCCGAAACTGGGTTAACAAAATAGACACCATACAAATTTAATACCCTTATCTTAACGGGTTTTGATAGTGTTCTAATGTGGGCTCTGACTATCACCGATACTATTTAGTGGTAAGCAGTTTATTAGATTATTACATAAATTTTCTCTCACTGTATTTCCCCGCAATGCTAAGCCACCACATACAAATTTTAAATTGATCCGGAGCTGTTGCTTTGTCACACTCACGTAAAATGACATGTCTTTTTTCTTCAATAATTTCGTATTCGATGTGATTTGTTTCGCCTGTTTTTGATTGTTGTTCTTTTATGTTTGTTTTTTATTTTCTCTATAAGAGATCTTAGAGTTCTTTTTCCGAAAATGTCATGTCAGTGTGTGACAACAAGTGTTTTTATCCACTTTCATCTAATTGTTTTCGCATTTTCAAGTGGCCCTTTTGTTCCAGAATCAACATCAGTAACCATAAGATTTATTTTTCTGAATGTTTTCATACTGTTATTCTTTAACATTATTGGTGTCCTTTTTTTAAGGTTTAGGTGTGTATGTTTACATTTTATGCTGTTGTATGTGTGTGTATTAAAAGGACATTGTGTTATTATTATTTTGTTTCGCTTATTTTAATGTTTGGTTTAGCATTTTGTGGTCTCATAAATTTTTCTATAGTTTTTCACTGATTCCATTGAATATTTATTATTTATTATTTATATTATGATTTTCTTTTTCTTCGTTTTTTGTTTTGTTTTTCCTTTTTGTTTTGATTGCCCCTCTGTGAAGATCTTTTAATATTATTTTGAAGTGCAAAATTTGTATCCTTTAACACTTGTCGTTACAAAAATGAAAATGAAAATATTATTTTTAAAATAATTATCACTCACTGTTTGTTTTAATGAGGTGTTAAATTTTATTCAGATTATTTTCTTAATGATTAAGCAAAATTTAAGATTTTTCAGAAATATTTAAAATATTTCTTAATAAGGAATATATACTTATAATTATGAACAAATTACATTACAACCATTAATGGTTGTACTTAATAATCCGTTTATAAACAATCACCCATTAATTTGCAAATATAGTAGATCACCGATCAACAGAACTTATGAAAAACTGGAACTAAATGAGCCCACTAAAAGCTTTATAGAATAAAGAGTATGATCGAAAAATCATTAAAACGCGTTTTCCATTGCAATGTTTTACCTTAGTATTCTTTTATTTTTTTATTATTTATTTTTTTGCAAAACGTTATTATGTTTAAACTCAAACAAATAAATATATTGTTAATCTGATTAAAATGAATGAACCTGAAGAAAGCGCGTACTAAAATTATTAAATATTTTCAACTTGGTTCTACAAAAAGTTGGCCAAACAATCAAAGGTCAGCTGTCAAACTGTTTTAATATTATTAAACAGTACCAGAAGAACTTGTGTTACTAAGCCAAACATAGAAAGCATTTCTTAAAAGAGTTACCAATACATCCGGAAAGTTTGAGCTACTGCATGGTTAAAAACATACAAGGTTCAAAAAGTTCCAGTCAAACAGAGCACAGAAATTGAAGTCAAGTTTTCTTAAAAATATTATTGCTGCATAATGGATGAAAAGAGCAGCTAAATTTCCCAAACAGTTCTTGGTAATATGCAGTTTGTTACAACGGGCTTTATAAATATCGAAATTAACATCAAGGAATGTTTAAAAAAGCTACTTATATTCAATAGACTTCATAATGTGTTCACTTATTTTTGGCCTGACTTGGCATCCTGTAAATATGGTAAACAAGCTCTGGAATGAACAAGAACAATTTTATGGTAGTCGCACCAAAAAATTGTTCTTGAGCCCGCAGCTAGGGCCAGTAGAAGATTTCGGGCTCTTGTTCAAGGAGAATTGATGAATATAAAAAGATGTTCGAGAAAAGTGACAGAAAGCACCTTATAATGCTTAATGCTAATAGATGCGTTCCCGAAAAGGTTTATAAATTTCATCATTTATAATAAATATTTTTCAAATTGTAAAAATGATTTCAATGAAATAAAAATAAATTAAAATTGTAAATTTCGGTTTCGTTTTTATTCACTTTGTATGTATGTTAAGAATTTTTCGATCTTACTTTTTAAGAGTCCGTTTTTCTATTCATTTAAAAATATTGTAAGCTACCAAAATTTAACTCACAAAAAAAACTGGAACAAAATCGACCCATATCACAAAATATAAATCTATTGCAACTCTGGGAAGTAGCAAATTCAATAGAGAATACTACAAATATACTATTTTTGAGCCAGATTTATGATGTTGACTCAAGGACAATATTTTCAACGAAATTATTTAAAAATGATCTAAAATTTTATTCAAATGATTAATCATAACAATAATTATTATTAAATACTGTTTATTAATATTAATTTATATTATTTTTCTAATTCCAGATGATCGTGGTTGGAGAAGGAAGATTTGAACATGTCCAGATTTTGTCCAAAAAATACTTTTATTAATAAATAATAATTTAAAAATAAATTAGATTTTTAGAATTTTTTGTTAAGAAATTATATGAAAAATAATAAAAATTTTATAATCTTTAAACAACTTTTTACTTTTTATTTAAATTTTCAATTTACATGAAATTGAAAAATTGTTTTGTTGTTGTTGCCTTTTGTTAATTTTTAAATTATTAAACAAATACCAGGCGACCGTAATTATTAGCGAGTAGATTCGAAGAATATTTGGCAACTCTGCTCAAATTGGGGTAAAACTTTGTAATTTTTTAAAGTAACAGGAGAACATAATTTTTAGACAATCGACTTTTTTTAGCTTTGGCAACTCTGTTGAATTTAAATATCGTTTACGTTTTCCAAAATTTAGTGAAACTACCAGACAAACATAAAATTTAGTAAGTTAATTTTGAAATATTTTAATGTAAAAAAATCGATATTTATTCTTCCAAAATGTGTAATAATGACAGGAGAACAGAAATTTCAACAAGCATAATTTAGAGTTTCATTATATTGTTTTGATTGTTTATTTATTTATTATTGTGCGTGGTAAGCTATTACCAGGAGATCACAGTTTTTAACAAGCAAGTTTGTTTATTATTTTTTTTATTCAATTTGGTTGGGCATCCCTGTTTGTCAATTAAAATTCAGTTGTCAATTTTTAAAAAATTACTAGGCGACCATTATCTTTAGCAAGCAGATCTTTAAAGAAGAAAAAATTTTCTTATGCATAAATAATTGGCAACTCTGTTAAATTTTTATATTATGTTTTTATATAAAAATAACTGAAAACACCAGGCGTGTAGAATTTTCAGCAAGCATTAATTGTAAAAAAATATTTCGCAACCAATTTCTTTCCTTTTCTCTCTTATACTTTATTTACTTACTTACTTACTTACTTACTTTCTCTCTCTCTCTCTCTCAATTTAATAAAATAATAGGAGTTCATATTTTTCAGTTAGTGTTATTTATTTTATTGATATTTTTTAATTCTTATCCTTAGATGTACATTCTTAATTGTATATGTATATATAAAGAAATATAAACAAGTAATCTACATTCGGTAATAAAGCCTATAGAAAGGGTTTAATGAAAAATAATAATTACATTTAAATATAGAGAAAATGTTCATTATTAAATTGGTAAGTTTTAGTAGAAAATTATATTTTAAATTCTAGGAGTTCATAATTAAATGAAGTTGTTATTAAAAACCGTGGACAAGTGTTAAAAAAAAATATTTTATATTTATATATAAATTTTGAGAAATCAGAATTAATTAAATTAGTTTGTAGGAGGATTATTTTAATTGGTTTTTTATTGGCTTCAACAACTTTGAAGTATGAGGAGCACATATTTCTTAAAAGTATTACATTAATTAATACTTAATTAATAAAAATACTATTTTTATCACAAATACATATACATTTAAAATAAATATCAATTGCCATTATTCATTACTATTTACTATTTATTGTTGTAATTTTTACTTTGTGCTTTCTTATTCCATCAATTAATTTTACTAAATAAAGCTGTAAATATCAGGAACTCAGGAGAATTTCACTATGTGACTGAGAGCATTTACATTATATATTTATATAATGTAAATGCTCTCTATATAAAAAGCTAAACATAAAAATTTCTCTTTTTAAAATATATACAAAATATTATAGCAGAAAATTTATTGTCATCCTAAAAAATTATTAGGAAGAGAATTATTAAAATGTTGTTAACATTTAGTTATATTTAAGGGAAATTTTAATAAAAATCTAAAAAATTACATGAATTTATATTTTTTAATAATGTTGAAATTATTTAAAAAACGAAAACATTTTTCATAAAAGTAAATCTCTCAAATTTAGAAATTAGTAAAGCTTTTTAAAAAATTTTGTAAAAAATCTAAAAATTAAGTTAAGAGATTTTTTAAAAATGACATTTTAAGGAACATTAAAAATACATGGAGGAAATTTTATAAATAGATAAACTTCAAACACGAAGATTTGTTAAAATTTAATAACAATTTTCTAGAAATGAAAATTTGTTTAATTTAAAAAATACTTAATGATTTTAAATCAAATTAATGATAATTTTTCTTTATAAAATATTTTTTTTCAATTATTCTAAAAAGTTTTTAATTTCCATAGAAATTTTACAAAAGACTTTTTGAAAAATCTGTAAAGGAAGCTTATTTCAAAATTTTCTATATTATATTTTCTATGGACAAAAGCAAACTTTTCAAGACAAAATAATTTGCTTTAAATTTAAATTAATGAAAATTTCTCTCCAAAAGGAAAAAAATTCTAGATGTATATTGTATAGATGTATTGGTAATTAATATTAAAAATTTTCTTACAAGAGACGTAATAAAAAAGGAAATGACAGTTTCTCTAAAAAGAACATTAAAGTATAATTTAAAAAAAAATAAAACGAACATTCTCACTAAAAATCTGACATGTTTCACCCAAAAGAAACTGTAACCAAAAAAATCCTCTTATATGAAAAGTATCGATTTTTTTAATTTTTCAAAAATTATAATTTAAAACCCTTTGAAAGTTTTCTTAATTGAAAAATTTCTAAATAGAAAAATTAGAAATTCTTTCACCAAAAAATATATAAAATTTCCTCTGAAATAAAAATTTTAAATTAATTAATTTGTTTTAAATTATTTCCTTTAAAGAGTAAATTCTCTTTAAATTCAATAAAAATTTTTGAAAAAAAATTCAATCAATTTATTTTATTTATATTATTATAAAATTATATTGTTTTTCCTATATAAAAATAATTAACAATTATCTCTTAAGTGAAAATCTCTAAAATTAATAAATGAAAATCTCTGGAAAAATCACCTAAAAATTAAAATTTATAATAAATTTTATTAATTAAAAAATGTTCTTAATTTATTGAATTTATCAAAATGTTTCTCCAAAAAATATTAAAAATGGAAAATTTTTCTGTAAAAAGAAAATGTATTATTAAATTATTGAAATTTTCTACAAACCAAAATTATTGGAATGTTTCTCTAAAATGAAAACTTTGTTAATAATGAGAATCATAAATTTTCTCTAGAAAATTTTTTTATACAAAAACAATTTTTTATATACAAATTTTACTAAATAAGAAAAAATTCTCCGAAATGAAAATTTTTATTATTTTTTTAAAGGAATCGAATTTTCTTCTAAAAAATAATAATCGAAAATGTTCTCTGGAATGAAATTTAAAAAAGTTACTGAAATTAAAATTTATTATTTATTAGGTTTGTCCTAAATTTGTAATAAATTTCATCATTTGGCAACACTGTTTCATAAAGTAAGAAAGCAAAATTTGCAATACTTACTTACAAAGTTATTTAATATTTATATACATATATGTATTTATGTACATATGTATGTATGTTACTAGTTTTATGTGACAATTTAAATTTGTTGTTTTTCATTTTTGACTTCGAAAGTTTTCTATTTTTATCCTCTCTCTCCTCTCTCTTTTGCTTCTTAATACATGCGTTTATATGTAGCAAATATTTTGTTCATACCAGGTCATCAGCAATATCTGTAAGAGAAAGAAATTATATTTTATGAGAAAATGTATTCTGTAATATATAAAAATAAACAATGAGCCCTACATGTTCCTAATGTAATTTTAGTTACTTATTACGCTTGTATATCGTTATAATACCCTGCACCACCATAGATGGTGGGGATATTATGTGTCTGTGCAGATGTTTGTAACGGACAAAAGAATACATTTAAATTTATCTTTATGAATTTTTTGACATACCATTATTTTAGCCCAAAGACGATGTCTATTGAAATTGGCTATGATCGGTCAATTATTTTACATAGGTTCCATACAAATACCTCCGGTATGGGTTTTTAGTTTAAAAAATTCCTAAATATAAAACGATTTCAAAGAAATTTTTGCGAAAATAAGTCTTATTATATTCTAAAAATGATGTGCCGAATTGTACGGCCCATTATTTTTTATAGGTGCAATACAATCGTCCTTCAAAATATCACTTTGAAACTCATAAATCTCACATGTACGTGGGAACTGTAAATATCTTTAACCAAATTATGATAAATATAGACCTAAATCGCATTGCGAAATTACACGAGATTTGGTCCATAATTTTTTCTTAGTCCCATAAAGATTCCAGAAAAAAATTCCTTTAGAATAGGACAGTTCATAAATTTTAAATTGTATGGTGTAGGGTACTACATAGTCGGGCTTGGCTGACTATAACATATTTTCTTGTTTTTACTTTGTGCATATATTTTACAATTATTATAAAAACATAATTTAGTTAAAATAAACTACACTTCTCAAAAATAAAAATGAATAATATTAAAAATATAAACTACTTAATGTAGGGTACACCTGCTTCCTTCAATAAAGTTTTTTAATGTCTTTGTTCTTAAAATTTAATAAACATGATTAAACCTGTTCTTTTTAACATTTCACTTTTTTAAATAATAAAATAAAATTGCTACAATAACAATTAATGTAATCATTACATTGTTGCTTTCATGTTAATCTCAAAGAGAGTGAGCATGATACTCAATATAATTCGCTCTAATTATTTGTTTTTTTTTCGCGAAAATCCTGTTATATTTTTTGTTTACATTTACATTAATAATATTAATATTCCCAATGAATGTTAATTTAAAAATTTAACATTTCTTTTTTTTAATCTTTTGGTTTTTATTTACTCATTTAAGGTTACCACCTTAATTTTTTAAATATTTGGTTGAGGATTTACAGAGAGAAAATAAATAGGAGAAAATAAATAGAATATAAATTGTTAGTGATATTAATATTAAAAAACATAATATATAGAAATATACAAATAATTATCGATTTAATATTAATCCTACCTTGAGGTTGCCAAAATTACATTCGGTTTTAAATTCTGGCTTTAGAATTTTGGATCATTGAAGTTAAATTAAAAATTTTGATTAAAAAGTAGTCGAATTCAAATTTTCAAACTACTTCACAACTTCGGTATAAAAAATTAGCACTGTATTTTACACAAAATTTTGAACTGAAATAAGTATTCAGGGATTAAAAAATAATAACATTAAGTAAAATTAATTATGTTCTAATTCTACAATGGAATTTCAAATCTTGAATAGAAATATATGGAATGTATTAATAATATAACAAACAATTTCTATAAAAAATATTAGGGAGAAATAAGTCTACAAAAATTATAAAAAAATAAATAATTAAAAAAAAAACAATTAAAACAAACTTCAAATGAAATATAATTTGAAAATCCATCAAAAAATATTAAACATTATTAAAACATATTAAGTTTCACAATTTTAAAAAATCGAATTTTAAAAGTATATTTCATAACACCCAATCTTGAATATACCCAGATATTTCCATGATAACCATCACTTGACGTCTATTTGTCTAGCAGTACTAATTTGGTAAGAAAAAAAATCGTAAAAAGGAAGCCGTCATGTTTTCCTTGAATCCTAAGAAAACATACCCGAACCAATGACATGCTTTTGACATTTTCAATAACATTTGCATAAATCCTTTTTCAGTTTCTCTCAATTATTTTAGTATTTTTCATAAAAAGGGTGGAAATCAACACTCAAGGCAAATTGTAAGCAAAAAAAAAATGAAAAAGACACGACACAGTTGTTATTATTTATAATATTGTTGTTCTTGTTGTTGTTGCTATAGAATACTAATTATTAATAATTATAAAACGTCATTAGTTGTTGTTATGACGAATTTAGGTTGTTTGTATTTGAAATTTAGTTTAAATTGTATATGAAAAAAAATATTAAATATTCAAAAATTACCCTTAAAGGAAAAAGAAAACAACACATGATTGCAGGAAGGTCCTTGGAATAATACAAACATACTATCACAAACTCACATATACATTTGCACTTATTTCAAATATAAACTTAAAGAAGAAAAGGGTACTATTTCATAAAAAAAATAATACGAATAGTTGAAAAATGTCTTGATTTATTAATATTGATGTTTTAAAAGTACTTGCAGCCAACAATAACAACAACAGCAACAACAATCTCATATCGTTTTTATTAAAAATTTTTTAAAAGCGGCCGACTTCTTTATTGTTATTAATTCCTCCATGCGCTGCTCTTAAGGATGATGCTAATGATGTTGTTGTTGTTATTGTGATTGGTGGTGGTTATGTGGACAATAATGGGAAAGGAAGAAATTCATGATTTCATATTTCATAATTTTTAATCCACAACTACTATTTTGGTTTGATGCTGCTTCTATTGTTGTTGTCATTGATGTTTATGAAACATGAATCCTGTTGCTGAGATTTATTTTTTCATTACAAGTAAGAATTCTCATTGACATATGAATTTCTGAGTAATGGCACCCTTTCACCGGATTTTTCTGTTTCAGATTTTCAATATAATGGTTAGTGGTTGTTATGCTATATGAAACACACTCACTCATACAAACAAACGTATTTATTAGCACAAAAGGACTTTTCTCAGCAAAAAAAGTTTTCAATGACAACATTCATTATGCAAAAATTGTTGATGATAATGAGCAGCAATAAACAACCACAATGGAAAATGCACAAATACACTCAAACTGAATGATGAAACTAAACACACATACACAGGTACGAGAATTTGTTTGAGGACATCATTATTATTAATATTGCGGAAATATCCACACCCCTGCACAATTAATTTATGTAAATTATAAAAAAAGAGTGATGGATTTAAAAAAAAAAAAGATTTATAAGAATTTATTACAAAAGTAAATACTTTAAAAAGGCCCCCAGAAGAATTTAAAATGAGTGTTTTTCTATCATTCTTAAAAGGCCTCAATAAAATTCATAAAAATATCATTTTTTATTAAACCCTTCAGTTCTTTTCAATCTTTTTGTTCTTACTCCACCTCATTCTGTGAATTCAAATCGTTTTTTGGGAATAATTCCGTAACCGTAACCCTATGAAATTTGCTGAGTTTATTTGGAAGAATACAGGCTCATATATGAGAAGGGGCGTAGTCAGTGACCCTCCAAAGTTTTTATCCTGTTATCCTTTATTCTAAATATATAGCTGCATATGTTAAAGTATTTTCTGACGGACGGCCCTTATATTGACTGCTTGATAAATAGCAAATTTGTAAGTTTGGATTTTGTATATTTCCACATGGAAAAAGGGGAAATTCATAATTCTCTGATTCATAGAAAAACCAAAAAATCGATTTTTTGTTTTAAATTGCATACAAAACAAAAATTTAGCACACAATCAAGGTACTCCATTTTGCACCTGTATAACTCCACTCACAGAGCACCTATGGGGTCCACACATACTCATATTGTTCACATACTCATATTGATAAAAACTATAGCTAATGGTCCGAAATTTCTAAAATTTTACCACAGAGTTATGAAATGTTGAAATATTGAAATGTTTTAGAATATTTATATATCCCGATCGACCCAGAATTCTTTTGAGAGTAGTTTTAAATATGTCCATCCGAACATGGTCCAAGTGTGAATCCCATTAAAATAAGTCATGACCGGTTCAATATTTAGATTACTTTTGAATTAATTTGATATCGTATAATTATATGTTATAAAACATTATCTGGCAAATTTCATGGGCCTTTTAGAATTGGTTCGATTGTGAACATACCAAAATGGATAGTCGATCGGACATAGATTGGCTCAGAATTAAAAATTTTATATGTACCGATATTTAAAGGCCCTTTAAAAATCTGTTCGATTTTTATTATTTACAAACAGCCGAGAAAAAAATGAGCTTAACAAAAAACTTAAGGATCATCCAGTCCTCAGCACCCTGAACTCAAATAAAGTGGTGGATGGATGGATGGATAATGAATGAACGTCAAAGAGTTTCTTTTCTGTTTTGTTTGTGATATAAAAAGTGGATGTGTTGATAAAAGAAAAACGTCATATTTTGTTCACAAGCACAACAAAGCAAAAAAAAAAAAAAGAGAGTAAACGCAGTAGTAGACATTTATCCTTTTGACATGTATAAACAAGTACTGTCTTTGTTTACATAACACAACAGGATATACATACATATATAATTGTTATATATGAAAAATATATTATATATTTTATATATGAATATAAAAGTAAATATGTACATACTTTTGTTTTTGTTATTTTAATATAAAAAACAAACAATCAACAACTTGATGCTACAAATTCAAGCTTTATGATTTTAATTTTACTGAAATCTCTTCATTTCTATACAACAAACAGAAAAAATGTTGAATATTAAAAAATGGCGGTCACTTCATATCCTTTCATTATCCTTTATCCTTGTTGTGTTTTGTGCATATTTGCAAGGCTGCTTAAGTGGCACATTGCAAAGTAAAAGAGTGTAGAATATACCATTATGAGAGGGAGGGATTTTAGTGGAGTTAGTGTAAATTTAATTTTATTATCCTTTGAGATTTTTTCAATTCAAAATGATGACGCTTTTATTTAACGCAAAAAAAGGTTTTAGGTTTAACCTTTAAGTGTCCTGCCTGCCATATTTTATACAATAAAGAAATATCATTTCGCTTTTTTTGTTTTGGTGGCATTTTTTATTAAGGGTTGACGAATTATTGTTGTTTTGTGATTATAATGATTTTAATTCATATTTTGTTAATGACGTCGTTCATTATTTGTTATAATTTTTGTTTGTTAAGGTTGATTAAGACTGTGTGTGTCTGTTTGTTCATGGTTCTCATGCTTAAAATTTTGTTTATTTCAAATTCGCCATTGATTTGTTTGAAGAGTTTTAATGTCTGGATTTTGAAAATGCTTGAAATTAAAATCAAAATACCATGACATTTCAAGTATTTTTTGTTTGTTGATTGAATATTTGAAAATGTTTTATTATGCAGGATGTGGGGATTTTAATATGTAATGGCGATTAAAATATATAGTTGGGACTATTTGTAATGGGAGAGTCTTTATTAGCCTTGTAGATAATTTATGTCTTGAAATATAGAATATATAAATAAATCAGATATCTTAAAATATATCCAAATTCAAATTCAACTCCATTTTTTTAGAACTTATGTAGATGAGGAAGTACAAGAGTATAACCATCACTCGGCGGCCATATATAATTCATTTTGTTCGCTTCTTTAAGTTATTCAATCAAAAGATTGATAGAGTGAAGATGAAAGTAGTATGGTAGAATCATAGTTTAAATATCCAAACAAAGAAAAGAGCGGACGAAAAGTACAGAATGTTAAAAATATTTAACGGAAATGACATACTAATAAGAAAAAAACAAATTTGACAAATTCCTATAAGAACAGATAAGTTTTGATCCTTTCGTGGTGTAATTATCCAGCTTGTACATATGAAAGTGTTGAACAGATTGTGTAGCTCAATAGTTGGCAGATCCTACAATGCATTCAGGAAATGCTGACATTTATACTTTATCTTAGTTCTTTGGAGTTCCGAGCAGTTACAGAGCTCCGCGGACTCTGGATATTCTTATCGTAATTGATGTACAGGCATAGTTCGTGCCTGTATTTCTTCACCATCATATTCCCAGTGATAACTCCAATTACTTTCCTTAAACTCGTCCACCTCATACACAAAAGCCTAACCGAAAATTCAGATCTTTTCTTCCATTTATGCTGTGTCCTCTTTAAGGTCCATTTATTTGTCTTCACAGAATACATTATTGGTACAATAGTATCTATATTGCACAACCACTGCGAGCCAATTGATCGTCAATCTCGTTGCCAAGATACCTTAATTGGTTTAAGTGCTGCCTGATTGTCCACGTAAATAGTTACAATTGTCCCAATTCGAATCAAGGTTCGAACAGGTCAGTTTAAAAATTGAATATATTGTACTCCAACCATCTCGGAATACACTAAAATTTGTTACGCAAATTCGCTGCACTAATTTGAACCGAATGTTCAAATAAGAGCTATCCTCTATCCCTCCATGGACCCATTCTCAATGTGTCATATGTTGTTACATGAAATGAGGGTTAGTTTTAGATAACATAGAAATAACGTTGAATTCTGACAATATTGGTAAAAATAATTTTCGCAATAGTAATAAGAAGAAAAGTAGTTAGAAAGTTCAGTTAAAAAAAAACAAGATTTAGTATAAAATAGTTTGACATCGGTCTATATAATCTTTATCAATTAAAACAATTTTGCTGATTTTAAGTTGGTACTTTTTCAGCAAAAACCCGATAATTAGAAAAATTTACATTGAGTTCTAACAATTAGTTTGAATGTGATCATGTCAACCACAGATGGACGTACTAGGCGGTATAGATAAATCGATTCCAATTATTACTTTATGGAGTTTTAATAGATATCATATTATTGTATAAAATGTAATAAATCCTTATTTTAAATGAAATCCAAAAATGTAAACTGCACTTACTTCCGGCACACTTTACTGTTCCCTCAAAATGTGTTGCCAATTTATTATATTATTTACTAATAATTAATAACAAAAATTATTATTAATATTAATTAAATTTTCTTCTTTTAATATAAAA